>JAJPUD010000098.1:9494-29939 GCA_023553655.1 Myrmecobius fasciatus | reverse complement strand
TGATCCCAGGCAAGTCATTTAACCCCAATTGGCTCACAAAAATAAAAAAGAAAAAAAAAAAGGAAATAGGCGAAATACTCCTTAAAGCAATAAAGAATATCCAGTGTACTTTGCTGGCCCATGCCAATATAATAAAAATGACAACAATACCACAGTCAATGAACAGATTTAGTGCTACATTAGTTAAACTACCAAAGGGCTATTTGATATAACTATACAAAAGAATACCAATTTCATCTGGAAGGCAAAAAATCTAGAATATCAGGGAATATGATGAAACAAAAGTTAGGAATAAAGGGAAAATAGTATTTATGAATCTCAACTTTATGAATCAATCAACAATACCATTTAATATTAGTTTAAAACAAATTGATCAATGGAAAAAGGAAAAGTAAAAAATAATTGAATTCCATAAACCCCCAAATATAAATTATCTAGGAGATAATTCCCTATTTAAACTTCCTACTTTAGTCTGACTAAAATTAAGCTTAAACACCTTATACCATATTCTACAATAAATTATAAATTCAAAATGGACAGATGATCTAAATATTAAAAATTATGCCATACAAATTTTAGAAGAGAAACATATTAAATATCTTCTACACCTACCATGAGAAATAAATAACCAAAGGAAAGAGGCAATTATAAAAAAATAAACAAAAAAATAACAATTCTGATCATATTAAATTGAAAAGCTTTTACAGACAAAAATTAGGTAAGTAATTGCTTTGGAAAATATTTATATCAATTATCTTTGATAAAGGTTTGGTATGTGTGATATATAAACAACTAATAGAAATATATGAGACCAAAAGCTATTCCCCAAAATATGTGCTCAAAGAATAAGAAGAAACAGTTCTCAAAAAAATTACAAAAAATTAGCAATTAGATGAAAGAATGCTTCAAATCACTAACAATGAGAGAAATATTCACCTAAACAACCTGGAAATTCTGTTTCACAAACTGAAAATTGATGAAGATGACAAAAAACAATCTCTTTGCACTGGCTGCAGCAGATTGTATTGTTCTTTTAGAAAACAACTATATTGGGACAATCATATTCTCCCACTATCCAGTTTATCCAGGGGTAAGGATCTAAGTCACCATGCACTAAATTGGAGGAGAGGGGCTATTTTCTGTCTTTCCTATTAGGCCCTATAGCCCTAAGTAATGGATTTGGGGTTTTGCTCTTTCATTTGTCTTTTTAGGTCCTATGTGAAGAAGGGTTGGTCTGGGAGGAGGGAATGGAGTCCTCATATCCAGAAGCCCAAGCCACTGTGACCTTGGAGCCAAGATTCTAGGACTAGTTTTACTGCTGGCCCAACAGGGGAGCCCTAAAACAGATCCCAGGATGCAGGTCCAGGGAGGGCTTTAAACTCTGAACTTGTTAGGATTGATATATTAGAACTGAGTTATTGCCTACCAGTACTCCTCTATGGTGATGATGAGGGTGGAGGTAGGAAGGCATTAACACTTCATCCCACCATGTGCTGAGGGGGAAGGTTTTTAACATATCTTTGAAGTATTCCTTTATTTTAAAAAAAAAAAAAAAAAGCTAATCTGGTAAGTAGCTCAATGGAGTTCTGGGGGTCCCTAAAATTGGGGAAACACAATCAGAAGGGTCTTGAGCAATGGCAAAGGTTAGATTCCTCTCAAACTCCTTTAAGGCTATTAGAGAACATGGGAGTGGGGAGAGAATAAGCATGTTACATAATGCTTAATACTTTTTCATTCATCCATTCATTTATCCATTCATTCCCAAGGCAGATTTGAAAGGAAAATCATTTTTCCCAGGAACAGAACCAAGAGTATGGGCTAAAAAGTCACACCTGAAGGGAAAGGCTGGGAAAGAGTGGCACCATTCACACACAGATGGGGGCCAAAAGGGAGGAATAATTTATTACCATTTTACCAGAATAAAATCCCTACTTCATACAAGTATAAGAACTACATCCTTATGAGCTTAGTGAGGGGTTTTCCCCTTTCTTTCCAGGTTTTATACAATTCTAGAAACTATCTTTAAATTAGGAAAATCGACATTTGTTTGAATATCTGAATGTTGAAACACAATTAGTGTTGATAATGCTAGCAGAACAGGTAAGTACACATAATAAGACTACAATTTGAATATTAATTGTTATAGACTATAAACTACATTCTATATATTTGACAAATTCAAAATGTAGTTTTATAACATTGAAGAAAATAAAAGGAAGAAGACAAATTTTAGTTATATAAAAACTGACAGTTGCATAATAATAGATTATTTTATTTATAGATTGTTAATAAAGGAATAATATTTTCAAAACATTTCCTCAACTATTCTTGCCCTGACATATATTCTATTAGTGCTGCTGGAGCAAAAATCTAACTATAGTATTACAAATCTAATAAAGGAATTCTTCTACTTTATTGACCTTTTCTGTAGAAGACAGGAGTCATATACCACACATCTCCATTTCTCATTTCCCATTCCAGAAAGTCCTTACACGGAACTGCCAGGAGGAGGTTATCACCCTTATATGGAAGCCCCAATTGCTAACCAAGCCTTTGTTTCAGTGAAGATCACCTGCTCCTCCAGGGTCTTTACCATAGAAATGTGGTAGGCCAAAAACGTATGCCCACAGACATTGCCCAGCTCTTCCCAAGTTCCTTTAAGAGATGTTTGCAGTGAAGCAATGGTCAGGGAGGAAAGCAGACAGAAGAGCCCTCTGGGAGTCCAAGTGGAGTTGCATTCATGTTGATTGGAACATTTTCCTTTGGACTGATATGTACAAGTGGAGAAAAGCAGAGGGCACTGGTAATGCAAAATCTAAATTGGAAGTATAATGCTGATGACCTCACACAACTTCAGGGAAGTGGTGACCATATGTGGGTATAAGGGAAAGTGAGTGGAGCCAGGATACTGTGGGGTCAGTGAGTCACACACACCAATTCATAAGACTGCCCCCATCCTTTCTTCCTGGAGTGGGGAAGCCATTCCCCATTTACCTGTTTTACCATTTACTTCCTGTTTCCTTTTAGATCTGGTAGGAGGAAGAATATGGAGGGGAGAAAAACATTTGTGTCTTCTTAGTAGCAATTAAATTAACCCACATTTGGACACACTTTTTAATTGTTGATTTTTATTTCTTTGAAGCCAATTCTACTCTTTACTATACCACAAATCTCTCCAGTGCTAAGTGTATGGGAAAATATATTAAAAAAAATTCTGAAGTGATGGCACTGAGGAACATGATATTTTCTAGTCCCTGTTGAGATTCATATCTCTTTTTCCACCTGACCAAACATTATTCAATAATTCTATTTAAGAGAATATTCAATGAAATTTATAATGAAATGGAATGAATGTAAATATGGAATTAATATAACTTTGACATTCATTCAAAATATCCCAAGACATTTCACAGAAAGAATGAAAATGTTTGACTTGGATAGACTTGGATAGAGTTGTTGTAAGGATCAAATGAGATAATATGTTTAAATGGCTTCATAAATGTTAGCTGCAATTATTATTGACCAAATTTTCCATAACACATTTGTTCAATATAACAAGGTCTCAATTAGTATTTTGGGAATTGTGGAGTAGCAAAACCTGAGCTCGGTGAAAATTGCAAATGCAATTACTGTAAGATCAAAAATCAGGTGATGCCTCTGATAGAAAAGGCTTTTTTGGCTAAATCTCTTGGTGACTTCAAATGAACCATTTGCCACAGGGCTTGATAACTGAGATTTATTCTTTTTTTTTTTTTTTTTTTTTTTTTTTTTTTTTTTTTTTTTTGCTTTTTGCTGAGGCAATTGAGGTTAAGTGACTTGCCCAGGGTCACACAGCTAGGGAATTGAGATTTATTCTTTTGTCCTTCAAAGACACAAATTCCTTTCCCTCTTTAAATCTTCATGGGGTAGAATAAAGAAAATCATTGTAAATTTTGTAGAAGCTGGATAAGTTGTATGAGGGAAGGCCAAATCAAAAGGTTTATTAGAAGAATGAGTGGGAGCTGTCTACCAGAATTATTTTTCCAATGGTCTTTTTTTAAAAAGTGGCTGCTATGGAAAATAACAAAGCTAGGAGAAATATGGAGTTGCCACAAAGGCTATATTTAAAAGCATTGTTGAAGGAAGAAAAGGAAAATAAGAGTATTTCAATCATGTGAGTGACCAGCTTCTGGCAAAAGCTATAATCCACAATGAGGAAAACTCTTTCAAATTTCAGAACTAATATATAATGAAAGAAGGAAAATAGAGAAATAATGTGTTGTGGTATGATAATTATAGTTTTTTTTAAGTAAAAGAAAAGTGACTAATATCACTTTGTTTTTCCTGATTATGCATATTTTTAAAGGGCTTTGTTTTTGTTTTTTTAATGAGGGGAGGGGAAGTAAGGAAGAAAGGAAAATAGAAAAAGAGAAAGAGGGGGCAGCTAGGTGGCGCAGTGGATAGAGCACCAGCCCTGAAGTCAGGAGGACCTGAGTTCAAATCTGGTCTCAGACACGTAACAGCTGTGTGACCCTGGGCAAGTCACTTAACCCCAATTGCCTCAGCAAAAAAAAAAAAAAGAGAGAGAAAGGAGAGGAGAAAGAAAGAAAGGAAGGAAAAAGAAAGATCAATGAGACATCTTTAAAAATAAAACTGCAAGGGGCTGAGTGATGACAAAGAATAGATAGGACACTGCCTGAGCTCTTCCTGCTCCTTAAAAAAATAAATTTGATGAAATGGAAAAAAACCATACTGAACAAAACAATTTTTTTTCAAAGTACAACTGGAGATATAAAAAAAGGTAAATGAAGAAAATAATTCATTAAAGATTTGAATTGGACAATTAGAAGTGAATGATTCATTGAGAATTCAAAAATCAGTCAAACAAAATTTTAAAAATGGAAAAAAAAAAAGAAAATGTAAAATATCTCATTGGAAAAACAACTGACCTGGAAATTAGATTCAGGAGAAGGAATCTAAAAATTATTGGACTACCTGAAAGCCACAATGAAAGAAAGAGCTTAGAGAACATTTTTCAAGAAATCATTAAGGAAAACTACACTGCTCTCTTAGAACCAGAGGGTAAAACAGTCATTGAAAAAAATCTATCAATCACCTTTTAAAATAGACTCTCAAAGTGAAAACTCCAAGGAATATTGTAGCTAAATTCCAGAATTATTAGATCAAGGAGAAAATACTGCAAGCAAATAGAAAAAACAATTCAAACATTAAGATCCACAATTAGGATTACCCAAGACTTAGTAGCTTCCATATTGAAGGATCAGAGGACCTGGAACATGATATTCCAGAAGGCAAAGGAGCTTGAACTATAACAAAGAATCAACTACCCAGTAAAACTAAGCATTATCTTTCAGGGGGAAAAATAGGGGATTTTGAATCATCTCTGATGAAAAGACCAGAACTGAACATGAAATTTGATCTCCAAATGTAAGACTCAAGAGAAACACAAAATGGTAAATGGAAGAAAAAAATATTTTCTAAATGTTAAAATGTTTACATTCTTATATAGGAAGAAGATATGTGTAACTCTTGAAAACTGTATCTTGGTCTAGGCAGTTAGAAGGGGTATACTTGGAAGGTATAATTATAAGTTTGCTTTAATGTGATGATATAAAAAAGAAACTGGGGTGGAAAAGGAGTTGTACTAAGAGAAGATGAAAGGTAAGGTAAAATGTCAGAAATTAGATCACATGAAGAGGCACAAAAGACCTATCATAGTTAAGGGAAAGAAGAGAGGGGGATGAGCATTATTTGAAACTTTATCTCATCAGATTTGGCTCAAAGAGGGATAATGAATGTACTTAGTTTGGTATAGAAATTTTTTCTCACCCTACAGGATAGTAGAAAGGAAAGGGGAAAGGAAGGGAGGAGGCTAATAGAAGAGAAGGCAGAAGTAAAAAGAGAAAGGAGTAAGAAGGCAGGGCTGAAAAAAGGGAGGATGAATTGAAGGAGGTAGTGGTCATAAGCAATACACTAGTAAGGAGAGAGAGGGTAAAAGGAGAGAGGAAAAATATAACTTGGTATCCCCAGCATAATACACCATGACTAAGTAGGATTTATACAAGGAATGCAGAGCTGGTTTATTATCAGAAAAACTATTAGCATAATTGACTATCAATAGCCAAATTAGCAAAAATCATATGATTATCTCAATAGATGCAGAAAAAGCATTTAATAAAATCCAATGCCCATTCCTATTAAAAACACTAGAGAGTATAAGAATAAATGGACTTTTCCTTAAAATAGTCAGTAGCATCTATTTAAAATCATCAGCTAGCATCATATGTAATGGTGATAAACTGGAACCATTCCCAATAAGATCAGAGGTGAAACAAGGTTGTCCACTATCACCATTACTATTCAATATTGTATTAGAAATGTTAATGTTGGCAATAAAAAAGAGATTAAAGGAATTAAAGTAGATAATATGGAAACCAAATTTTCACTCTTTGCAGATATGATGGAATACTTAGAGAATCCTAGAGAATTAACTAAAAAACTACTAGAAACAATTCACAACTTTAGCAAAGTTGCAAGATACAAAATAAACCCACATAAATCATCAGCATTTTTATATATTACTAACAAAGTGCAGCAGCAAGAGATACAAAGACAAATTCCATTTAAAATAATTGTGGATATAATATAAAATATTTGGGAGTCTACTTGCCAAGGCAAAGTCAGGAACTATATGAACACAATTACAAAACACTTTCCACACAAATCAAATCAGATCCAATCAACAATAAAAATGTCAAGAGCTCATAGGTAGGTCAAGCTAATATAATAAAAAATGACAATACTACCTAAATTAATCTACTTATTTGATGCCTTACCAATTAAACTCCCAAGAAATTATTTTATAGAGCTAGAAAAAATAACAACAAAGTTCATCCCAGAAGAACAAAAGGTCAAGAATTTCAAGGGAATTAATGAAGAAAATTCAAATAAATGTGGTCTAGCTGTACCACACCTAAAACTGTATTATAAAGCAGTGGTCATCAAAACCATTTGGTACTTGCTAAGAAATGTAGTAGTTGATCAGTGGAACAGGTTAGGTTCATAGGACAAAATAGTCAATGACTATAGTAATTTAGTGTTTGATAAATCTAAAGACCCCAGTTTCTGGGATAAGAACTCACTATTTAACAAAAATTGCTGGGAAAATTGGAAATTAGTATGGCAGAAACTACGCATTGACCTACACCTAACATTCTATACAAAGATAAGGTTGAAATAGGCTCATGATTTAGACATAGAGATATAAGCAAATTAGAAGAACAAAGGGTAGTCTACTTCTCAGATTTATGGAAAAGGAAGGCATTTATGGCCAAAGAAAAACTGGAGTACATAACAGAATGCAAAATGGATAATTTTGATTATGTTAAGTTTAAAGGTTTTTGTACAAACAAAACCAAAGATTAGAAGGGAATCAATAAGCTGAGAAAAAAATTTTACATTCAAGGATTCTGATAAAGGCCTCATTTCTAAAATATATAGAGAATTGACTCAAATTCATAAGAATTCAAGCCATTCTCCAATTGACAAATGGTCAAAGGATATGAACAGACAATTTTCAGATGAAGAAATTTAAACCATTTCTAATCATATGAAAAGGTGCTCTAGGGGCAGAGCCAAGATGGCAAAGTGAAGACATGACTCTCTCCTCTGACCTTCTCTTAAACCAACAGCAAATTAAGCCTCTAAACTGGTTCTGGAGTGAAAGCTCCCCCAAATATTTGGAGTACAACACATTCCTAGAAGAAGCTTCCTTGAAGGAGCTTCAAAGCAGGTTTGTTTCAGATGTGCAGGGGATCGGTCAGTTTGCTAAGCTCAGCAGCTCCAGGAGAGGGCAGGAAGCCGGGCTGGACTCAGCGTGGCAGGTTCTAAGCATCTGGGAAGTCCCTGCTAGACTCTTGGGACACTCTGCCCTGGTTGCGGGCAGGTGCTTTGGCAGATCTGCCTTTTGTAAAAGGTAGATTGTAACCCACTGAGAATGTGGAACCTAGCCTGGACAGCTCAGCACCGGAAGTCAATCAGCTGAACTGCTCCAGGGAAAATTGAAGCAACTGCCGTTCCTCTTCTTTAAACAGACCTCAAGTCTTAAAAAATGAATAAAAAACAAAAAAGAATTCTCCCCATAGATGGCTTTTATAGAGAGACAGAGAAGAACAGACCTCAGATCCTGAAGTTCAAAAAGGTAAAGCAACTCCAGAGGAAGCAAAAAGGGGGACATGAACTAGTCCCCATTTCACAAGGCTTTCCTGGAAGATTGCTTAAAGAATCTCAAAAGAGAGTTAGAAGAAAAATGGGGAAATGAAATGAGATCATTGCAAGAAGGAATGGGGAAAGTATATAAAGCTCTACAAAAGAAATATGAAAAAGACACCAATTCACTGAAAAACAAAATTGGTAAAATGAAAAAAGACACCAATTCACTGAAAAACAAAACTGGCGAAATTGAAAAAGACTGCAATGAACAAAAAAATTCAATTGGCCAGTTACAAAAAGTGCTCTAAATTATTATTGATCAGAGAAATGCAAATAAAGACAATTCTTATGTACTGCTACACACTTCTCAGATGGACTAAGATGACAGAAACAGACAATAATGAATGTTGGAGGAGATGTGGGAAAATAAGAACACTAATACATTGCTGGTGGAGTTGTGAACTGATTCAACCATTCTGGAAAGCAATTTGGAACTATGCCCAAAGGGCTATAAAACTGTGCATACCCTTTGACCCAGCCGTGTCCCAAACAGATCATAAAGGAGGGAAAGGGTCCCACATGTGCAAAAATGTTTGTGGCAGCCCTTTTTGTAGTGGCAAGAAACTGGAAACTGAGTGGATGCTCATCAATTGGAGAATAAGTTATGGTATATTGATGTTATGGAATATTATTGTTTTATAAGAAATGATCAGCAGGATGATTTCAAAGAGACCTGGAGAGATTTACATGAACTGATGCTAAGTAAAATGAGCAGAACCAGGAAATCATTATACATGGCGACAAGATTATACAATGATCAATTCTGATGGACGTGGCTCTTTTCAGCAAATGAGATGATTAAAACCAGTTCCAAAGGCCTTGTGATGGAGAGAACCATGCGTACCCAGCAAGAGGACTGTGGGGACTGAGTATAGATCACAGCATAATATTTTCACTCATTTTGTTGTTTGCTTGAATTTTGTTTTTTTTCTCATTTTTTCTTTTTTAATATGATTTTTCTTGTGCAGCATGATAATTGTGGAAATATGTATAGAAGAATTACACATATTCAACATATATTGAATTACTTGCCTTCTAGGGGAGGGATGGGAGAAGGGAGGAAGAAAAAAATTTAGAACACAAGGTTTTGCAAGGGTGAATGTTGAAAATTATCAATGTATCTGTTTGAAAATAAAATGCTTAAATAATTTTTTAAAAAGTATAACGGGGTAAACAAGATGGCAGGAAATACAAAATTAGTAATCTTAACTTTGATGAAGTTAAATGGGATGAACTTTCCCACAAAATGACACAGATAGCAGATTGGATTAAAATATAAAAAAGAAGTTAAGCTGGTGAATAGAATTTTTGAAAAGTTACGTATGATAGACTTTTGGAGGAAATTGAATGAGATTAGAAAGGAATATACCTCTTTTTCAGTGGTACTGATGCTAAGTGAGGTGAGTAGAACCAAGAGATTGTGTGATGCTCAACTGTGATATGTTCTTCAATAGAGAGAACTAAGAAGGAATAGTCTACTCATTTTAATTTTTTTCCCTGAGTCAATTGGAGTTAAGTGACTTGCCCAGGGTCACACAGCTTGGAAGTGTTAAGTGTCTAAGATCAAATTTGAACTCAGATCCTCTTGACTTCAGGGCTGGTGCTCTATCCATTGCACCACCTAGCTGCCCTCATTTTAAATTATTTTTAAGGTAAACAAATATTTAAATTAAATAGCCCCTCTACATTAAAATAGCAGAGATTAAACACTGTAAAATATAATTACAAAAAGCTCTGATATGAAAAGTCATCATCTGATTGGAGCAAAGGCAGGAATTGTTAGTATACTCAAAGAAAATTAGTCATATCTCCTCCTGAGAACAATTCGAAATATTAAGAAATTTTTACTAAGCATTTACTATCTACCAAGCATTGTCCAACAAATTTTTACTAAGCATTTACAATCTACCAAGCATTGTACACATACTGAAACTGATTATGTGAAGCAAACTGACCTATTTATTTTTCATTTTCAAAATGTGCATAAGAAATTAACTTTCATCTTATATGCAGTGGTCTACTTAAAAAATAATTGATCCAGTGGTTAAAACGGTGACAATTCTACTAAGAACAATATGGAATTTTAGCAATTTGATCTATCAGTATACTCATTTATAGTTATCCAAAGTGGTCCTCTGGAAGGGGGGGAGATGGAAGGGAAACTGGTTTTATTTTATTAAAGCTTTTTATTTGCAAAACATATGCATGAAGTGTTTCTACTGGGCCTATATCCCAAAGAGATCTTAAAGGAGGGAAAGGGACCCACATGTGCAAAAATGTTTGTGGCAGCCCTTTTTGTTGTGGCAAGAAACTGGAAACTGAATGGATGCCCATCAATTGGAGAGTGGCTGAATAAATTATGGTATATGAATGTTATGGAATATTACTGTTCTGTAAGAAACGACCAGCAGGACGATTTCAGAGAGGCCTGGAGAGACTTGCATGAACTGATGCTAAGCGAAATGAGCAGAAACAGGAGATCATTATACACAGCAATAAGACTATACGATGATCAGTTCTGATTGACATGGTTCTCTTCAACAATGATGTGATTCAAACCAGTTCCTATTGTTCACTGATGAAGATAGTCATATACATCCAGAGAGAGGCCTGTGGGAACTGAGTGTGGACCACAACGTAGCATTTTAATGCGTTCTGTGAATATTTCCATGCATTTTGTTTTCCTTCTTAGGTTGTTTTTTTTTCTTTCTAGATCTGATTTTCTTGTGCAGTAAGATAACTGTATAGATATGTATACATATATTGGATCTGTCATATAATTTAACATATTTAACATGTATTAGACTAGCTGTCATCTAGGGGTGGGGGTGGGGGGAAGGAGGGGAAAATTTTGGAACAAAAAAAATTTTGCAAAGGTCAACGTAGAAAAATCACTCATACGTTCTGCAAATAAAAAAGCTTTAATTTAAAAAAAGAGATTTGCAGAAAAAATATGCATGAGCAATTTTTCAACATTGATCCTTGCAAAGCCTTCTGTTCCAAATTTTTCTCTCCTTCCCCTCACCTCCTTCCTCTTTTTCAGTGGTACTGATGCTAAGTGAGGTGAGTAGAACCAAGAGATCGTGTGATGCTCAACTGTGATATTTTCTTTAATAGAGAAAACTAAGAAGGAATAGTCTACTCATTTTAATTTTTTTCCCTGAGTCAATTGGAGGTAGTCCAATATATGTTAACTGTATTAAAATATATGACAGGTCCAATATATGTACACATAGTTATACAGTTATCTTGATGCACAAGAAAAATCAAATGTACAAGAAAAAAAAACCTGAGAAGGAAAACAAAATGCAACAAACATTCACAGAAAGCATGAAAATGCTATGTTGTGGTCCACACTCAGATCCCACAGAAAGCTCTGAGTGTATATGGCTTTCTTCATCACTAAACAACTGGAACTGGTTTGAAACATCTCATTGTTGAAGAAAGTCACGTCCTTCAGAATTGATCATCATACAATTTTGTTGTTGCCATGTATAATGATCTCCTGGTTCTGCTCACTTCGTTCAGTATCAGTTCATGCAACTCTCTTCAGGTCTCTCTGAAATCATCCTGCAGTCATTTCTTATACAACAATAATATTCCATAACATTCATATACCATAATTTATTCAGCCATTCTCCAATTGATGGGCATCCATTCAATTTCCAGTTTCTAGCCACTACAAAAAGGGCTGCCACAAACATTCTTGCACATGTAGGGTCCTTTCCTTCCTTTATAATTTCTTTGGGATATAAGCCCAAGAGAAACACTGCTGGGTCAAATGGTACGCACAGTTTGATAACTTTTTGAGCATAGTTCCAAATTGCTCTCCAGAATGGTTGGATCCATCCATAATTCCACCAACAATATATCAGAGTCCCAGTTTTCCTACATCCCCTCTTACATTCGTCATTATCTTTTCCTGTCATCTTAACCAATCTGACAGATGTGTAGTGGTATCTCAGAGTTGTCTTAATTTGCATTTCTCTGATCAATAGTGATTTGGAGCCCTTTTTCATAAGACTAGAAATAGTTTTAATTTCTTCATCTGAAAATTGCCTGTTCATATCCTTTGAGCATTTATTGACTGGAGAGTAGCTTGAATTCTTATAAATTTGAGTCAATTCTTTATATATTTTAGAAATGAGGCCTTTATCAGAACCCATAAATGTAAAAATGATTTCCTAATTTATTGCTTCCCTCCTAATCTTGTCTGCATTAGTTCTGTTTGTACAAAAACTTTTTTTTATTATTAAAACTTTTTATTTGCAAAACATATGTATGGGTAATTCTTCAACATTAACCCTTACAAAGCTTTCTGTTACAAATCCCCCCCCCACTCCCTACTCCTCCCCTAGATGGCAGGAAATCTACTACATGTTAATTATGTTAAAATACTTGACAAATCAAATATATGTATACATATTTCCACACTTATCATTGTTGTGCAAGAAAAATCGTATCTACAAGAAAAAAAAATCAGAGAAAGGAAACACAAGGCAAGCAAACATCAATAGAGAGCATGAAAATGTTACGTTGTGGTCCACATTTCATATCCCTCTCTCTGAGTATATATGACTTTCTTCACTGAACAATTGGAACTGGTTTGAAGCCTTTCATTGTTGAAGAGAGCCATGTCCATCAGAATTGATCATCATGTAGTCTTCTTGTTGCAGTGTATAATGATCTCTTGGTTCTGCTCATTTTACTCAGCATCAGCTCATGCAAGTCTCTTTAGGCCTCTCTGTAATCATCCTGCTGGTCGTTTCTCACAGAACAATAATATTCCATAACATTCATATACCATAATTTATTCAGCCATTCTCCAATTGATGGGCATTCATTCAGTTTCCAGTTTCTAGCCATTACAAAAAGGGCTGCCACAAACATTCTTGCACATCTGGGTCCCTTTCCTTCCTTTAAGATCTCTTTGGGATATAGGCCCAATAGAAACACTGCTGGGTCAAAGGGTATACACAGTTTGATAACTCCAGATTGCTCTCCAGAATGGTTGGGTCTGTTCACAATTCCACCAACAAAGTATCAGTGTCCCAGTTTTCCCACATCCCCTCCAACATTTGTCATTATCTTTTCCTGTCATCTTAGCCAATCTGACAGGTGTGTAGTGGTACCTCAGAATTGTCTTAATTTGCATTTCTGATCAATAGGGATTTGGAGCGCCTTTTCATATGACTGGAAATAGTTTTAATTTCATCATCTGAAAATTGTCTGTTCATATCCCTTGACCACTTATCTATTGAATGGTGGCTTAAATTCTTATATATATGAGACAATTCTCTATATATTTTAGAAATGAGGCGTTTATCAGAACCATTAAATGTAAAGATGATTTCCCAATTTATTTCTTCCCTCCTAATCTTGTCTGCATTAGTTTTATTTGTACAGAAACTTTTTAACTTAATATAATCAAAATTATCTATCTGGTGTTCAATTAAGAGTTCCAGATCTTCTTTGGACATAAATTTATTCCATCTCCACAGGTCTGAGAGGTAAACTATCCTATGTTCCTCTAATTTGCTTATAACATTATTCTTTATATCTAAATCATGAACCCATTGAGATCTTATTTTGGTATGTGGTGTTAGGTGTGGGTCAAGCCCTAATTTGTTCCATACTAGTTTCCAATTTTCCTAGCAGTTTTTGTCGAATAGTGAGTACTTATCCCAAAAGCTGGGGTCTTTGGGTTTATCAAACAGTAAATTACTATAGTTATTGCCTAGCTTGTCCTATGATCCTATCCTATGCCACTGATCAACTACTCTATTTCTTAGCGAGTACCAAATGGTTTTGATGACTGCTGCTTTATAATATAGTTTTAGATCTAGTACAGCAATGCCACCTTCATCAGCCTTTTCTTTTTTCATTAATTCCCTTGAAATTCTTGACCTTTTGTTCTTCCAGATGAACTTTACTACTATTTTTTCTAGATCTGTAAAATAATTTCTTAGGATTTTGATTGGTATGGCACTAAATAAGTAGGTTAATTTAGGTAGTATTGTCATTTTTATTGTATTTGCTCAGCCTGCTCATGAGCACTTGATATTTTTCCAACTGATTAGGTCTGACTTTATTTGTGTGGAAAGTGTTTTGTAGTTTAGTTCGTATAGTTCCTGACTTTCCCTTGGCAGATAAATTCTCAAATATTTTATACTATTGACAGTTATTTTGAATGGAATTTCTCTTTGTATCTCTTGCTGCTGAACTTTGTTGGTAATATATAAAAATGCTGCTGATTTATGTGGATTTATTTTGTATCCTGCAACTTTGCTAAAGTTGTGAATTGTTTCTAGTAGTTTTTTAGTTGATTCTCTAGCATTCATTAAGTATTCCATCATATCTGCAAAGAGTGAAAATTTGGTTTCCATATTACCTACTCTAATTCCTTTAATCTCTTTTTCTTATTGCCAAAGTTAACATTTCTAATACAATATTGAATAGTAATGGTGATAGTAGACAACCTTGTTTCACTCCTGATCTTATTGGGAATGGTTCTAGTTTGTCCCCATTACATATGATGCTTGCTGATGATTTTAAATAGATGCTACTGATCATTTTAAGGAAAAGTTCATTTATTCCTATGCTCTCTAGTGTTTTTAATAGGAATGGGTATTGGATTTTATCAAATGCTTTTTCTGCATCTATTGAGATAATCATGTGATTTTTGTTAGTTTGATTATTAATATAGTTGATTACGCTGATAGTTTTCCTGATATTGAATCAGCCCTGCATTCCTGGTATAAATCCTACTTGGTCACAGTGTACTATCTTGGGGATGACTTTCTGTAATCTCATTGCTAATATCTTATTTAACATTTTTGCATCAATATTCATTAGGGAAATTGGTCTATAATTTTCTTTCTGTTTTCACCCTATCTGATTTAGCTATCAGCACCATACCTGATTTTATGACACAGAAGTGTGACATAAAAGAAATTTGGTAGAACACCTTCTTTCCCTTTTTTTTTTTTTTTCAAATTAATTGGAATTAATTGTTCTTTGAACGTTTGGTAGAATTCACATGTAAATCCATCTGGCCCTGGAGATTTTTTCTTAGGGAGCTGATTAATAGCTTATTCTCTTTCTTATTCTAAAATGGGGCTATTTAAATAATTTATTTGCTCTTCCATTAACCTGGGCAATCTATATTTTTGTAGATATTCATTTCATTTAGATTAACAAATTTATTGGCATAAAGTTGGGCAAAGTAACTTCTGATTATTGCTCTTATTTCCTCTTCTTGGTGGAAAGTTCTCCCTTTTCATTTTTGAGACTAACAATTTGATATTCTTTCCTTTTTCTAATTAAATTAGTTAAAGGTTTATCTAGTTTATTGTTTTTTCATAAAACTCTTAGTTTTATTAATTCAAGAGTTTTCTTATTTTCAATTTTATTACTCTTGAGGGGAAACTGTTGAAGGAGTAGATGAAATAGGATAATGGGAAGGTGGGAAGAGAAGATAAGGTAACAGGATAGGGTAAACAAAGAGTCTGAAGAAGAAAATCATGAGTAAAAACAAGATGGAGGGAAATTCACATATAGAAATTACAACTGTGAATTGTATATTTATAGTGAGTGCAATGTTTATAGCAGTTCTCTTTGTAGTTGTAAAGAACTAGAAATTGCAGGGATTCCCATCAACTGGGAAACAGCTGAACAAGTTGTGTGTGGTTGTGATGGAATACTACTGTGCTCTATAAGAAATATGAGCTTAGACCTCCTCCAAATATCTTTAAATATTTGCTCTAAACAAATTTTAGAGCATCAAAACCCACGAAAAGATGGAGTGAAACAATTTTCCAGGCCAGGACAACCTAGAAGGTCAGCAGGAAAGGTCTGTTGCACTAGGATGAAAGAAGAGTCCAGTCTGGCTGCCCCACCTCAGCCCTGGCCCCAGCAAATCAGTAACAGGCATCAGGGTGACTGAATCAGTGGTAGCAAGGGTAGTTTCCAGACCTCTCAGTGTACAGATGCCAAAGACAACTTGGAAGATCAGCAGGAAAGATCTGTTGCACCTGGGTGAAAATGGAGTACAGGCTATGTCAGTGCAGCCTCTGCAGGCTAGCTGGCCTTGGAAGCCACTGGATCAGCAGCAGAAGCAAGAAAAGCTTCTAGAGCTCCTAGCCCACAGATGATGGGGGAGAGGTGTTTGAACTAACCAGAAAGAAATTACAGGGTCTCTTTACCAGCACTGAGGCAGGACTCTATTGCTTTCACTATACTCCAATCCGGGTCACAGTCCTGGGTGACAGTCCCAGCAAGAAGACCAGCACTGGGATGCTAGAGCAAGAATTTTCCATGCTGTTCCAGGGCAGAAAAGAGTGCTTGTGGTTGCTCACAGACCAGAACGCAGGCCATGAGAACAGTAAACCACACCTCTTCTTAGATCATACCAACTTGGAAGAACTGAAAACTCTCTGAAATATCTCTAAAAACAAATGCACCAAACCTCTGAAGCTTGACACAGTGTATGTTCCACCCTGGAAAAAGAATTCTCCTTCAACAAACCATTGCTGCTTCTGTATCTCAAAGGAAAATTTTAAAACACAAGGAAAAAACCTATATGTACAAAAAATTTATATCAGCTCTTTTCTGGAGGCAAAGAATTGGAAACTGGCAGGATGCCTATCAATTGGGAAAAGGCTGAATAAACTGTGGTATGTAATTATGATGGAATAGTGCTATATGAAACTATAAGGATATCTGGAAAAACTTCCACAAGCTAATGTAAAATACAATGTACTGTGTAAAAAGTAACAGCAATATTTTAAGATGATCTACTATAAATGACATAACTATTCTCAGCAATATAATGACTGAAGACAACTCTGAAGAACTTATAATGAAAAAATACTATTTCTATCTAGATAGAGAACTGATGGATCTGAATACAGATCAAAACTTTTTTTCACATTATTCTCTTTTTTTATTTTTTGATTTCTTTCTTCTTTCACAACTATAATACAGAAATATGTTTTACATGATAACACTTGTATAAACTAGCTCAAACTGCCTACTTTCTTTGGAAGAAGGAGGGGAGAAAGGGAGGGAGAAAAATTTGGAACTCAAAATATTGTAAAATTGAATGCTAAAAATTTTCTTGTCATGTACCTGGGGAAAAATAAAATACTCTTACATATAGAAATATGAGTCAATGATCTTGGAAAAGCATGGAAAGAAAGATTTGCACAAAATGACAAAGAGTGAACTGAGGAGAACCAAGAGAACATTGTATATAGTAATAGCAATGTTGTTTTAAGAAGAAATTTGAGTAAATAATTTAATAATTATAAAGACATATATTGAGAATAAAGGATGGGGGAGGATTGTGGGAAGATGGTGGAGTAGGTCAGAAAATTCCAAGCTCTCCAGATTTTCCCCATAAACAAAGCCAAATTGTGCCTCAGGGAGAACACAGACTAGTGAAAGATTTGGGGTGGAGCAGGAGTCCTCCTAAGGCAGCAATGGGGAAGTTTTTTTGGTTTTTTTTTGCCAAGGGCCATCTGGATATTTATAACATCATTTGTGGGCCATTATTAATTTATGGAAGTCAAGCAGTGGGATATTATTGTAGGATATTGATGGGCTTTCAGCCCATCATTGCCTAAGGTTGACTGTGCAAATGATTTCATAGGCCTTATTCAGCATGTGGGCTAGAGATTCCCCACCCCTATCCTAGGACAATTAGAGAAGCCCCAAGAAAGATCCCAGGACCTTTAACCGGTGTTAACAGTCTACCTTCACTGAAAAAGGAAGCAGAGAGCCCTGGGTTAGGTGGGTTCCAAGGTAGCCTCAGCCCCAACCACTGGGACTTTCATCTGCTGGACAGCCTGGTGAGTCAGTGCTGAGAAGACTGAGGGAACATCTGCCAATTAGGAACACCAGGCCTGCTGGGCTGCAGCGTCTCAGCCCTGGGCAAGAAGGAACCAGCACATTCAGTGAGTACAGAAGCAGGGGGCAGGGACTCTTCTAGGTATGGGCACTTGCAGGAGAGTGGAGTTTTTGGTTTGGGGTTCCAGGTCAGAGTAGAGAGCTGAAGTGAAGCCAAATGAAGTGAAGTGAAGATCTCACCCATTCCAGCCCAGGATTAGAGATGGTGTCTCTGTGGGATATTCAGACCCTCATCTGAATTATCAATACTTCAGAGACATCTCAATATATAGAACAAAGGCTTTATTCAGGATCTCGTGAGAAACGGGTGGTCCCACAATGGAACAAATAAGTAGTCCAGAGTTGGGAGAGCCACTGTCCAGTACATTCTTATGACTTTTATACAAATCAGAATAAAGAAAGTCCCAAGCCCACCCCTCTTTTCTCTTACATACATTCTAATTGGTTATATATGCTTTACTTTCCTTATTTAGGAACTGGAATATTGACAGCTTATAAATCAAACTACTTTCTACTTCCTTCCACTGGGAAACTGAAACTTAGGCTCTCAGGCTTTGCTTAATCTAGTCAATAGTTGTGAGAGGTCTTCACTTTGATTGTCATGCTCAGTCCCCCCTCTATTTTCCTAATGTTTTGAAGAACTCTCATTCCAAAATTTTTGCAACAACCTGTTACTCCTAGTATTGACCTCCTCATCACCAGCATCTCCTTTATTTACTGGGGTCCATCCTTGATGTTGCAGCACTAAAATACACAAATTCTGTTTTCATTCCCTAGAATTTCAGCTATGGTTTTATGTACTATCCCAGTAACAATACGTATTATAGAAGGCAGACAAATTGGTAAAGCATTACTCCACTTAAAGCAATTAATTCAAACCATAATACCTGCTTCCACCAGCTACCACTGAACTAGGACCACCATGATATACTGAACAGGCAAATCCAGGTTTGCGTAGGCAAGTGTACAAGTTTCCTAATATCTCTGGCAATTTCCTTTACTATTTTCCCATTATCATCAATTTGCATACAAGTAGAAAGATTCAGCTTCCCACACACACTCCCCCTTCCTCTGCTAGTAGATAACTCAAAACCAATCTGTGCTGTAAGATTGTCTCTTTGGTTTGCGTTGCCTGATCCGCCAATAAATCCAAGGTGCTCACTATCTGATTAGTGACAATCTCTAAGACAGCTTGGAGTCGAATTACTTTATTTAAAATATATTTAGGAGTTCTGTATCCCCAACTACCATCTTGAGCCCAGGTGGCCGGTCCATACTCTCAGATTATTCTTTCAGGCGGTCATGTATCTCCCCATTCATTAGCATCCCCAGTTTGTGTTGGGAAGTATCAGTGCTCCATTTCTCTAGCTTGAATCATCATATAACTGGCTTCCTAAATGATTCACACCATTTCCAGGCAAGAAGAAAAATTTTGATCTAATTAATCCAACATAACAGACACCAGTCCAATTAAGGGGGAAGGTGAGTATAAGCAGTTTGATCACAGATCCAATAACGTCCCTTTAATGCAAGTTGCTTGATTCAAAAATATTTGTCCTGTTGAACATCAAGGGTAATACTGTGAGTCTTTATCCCCTAATAGACTTCCCTGGTATAGTGTCCAAATATTATCCTGATATTGACATTTCCATAATTGCTGTTTACTTTTGAAGCTACAACTCATAATATTATATTCAGACCTATCCTTTGTGCTCCAAAAAGAGGTAAAATAACCAGACCAAGTTGAATTCCACCAAGCCCATTGGTACCAGGGCCGGATTAGAACTGCCTTTTCATTTCTCTTCATACATTCTGTTATTTGCCAAGGCCCACATGGGTGACCACACCTAGCTTCAGTGAGTAAAACTGTTTCACACCAATTTAGGGGCAAATTCAAGTTTCTGCATGGTGGAAACTGGCAGTGGTCTAACTCCCACCCTAAATTAGTACAGGGACGCCATACTCCATTCTTGCATTGAACATGAGTTTGGTTCCATCTATGCTTATACTTTTTACAATAAAGCTGAGTGGTTTTAACCTCCACAGAGTAAGCCCAATCACACTCACTGCTCCCTAGCCATTCTCCTTCTTCTGTCCGATTTAGACAGTATTTACCAGGAAAGGAGTTGGTTAATGACCATTGATGTTTCTCTTGTTCTGACCAAAACCTAGTCCCGTTGTGTACATCTGATCTTTTACTCAGGAGCCAGGCTGGGCTCAATGGTACAGCTACCCCAGGCCATTGGTCGAATTGCTGATGTCTCC
>JAJPUD010000097.1:989866-1032443 GCA_023553655.1 Myrmecobius fasciatus | reverse complement strand
TTAATACTAGTACTCTCTAAAATGGGGAAATATTCTGTATTAAGCTGCTTTTTATTTAAGAGGTATCTCATTAAGTCATTTATCTGAGACTTATTTTAGGGCTGGGTCACCTTGGCCAAAGAATTCATCACCTATTAGCCAAAGTGCAAATTTAAGGTTTGTCTTTGTCTACTGGATAGTCTATTGTCCTTACTATATTGGAATAATTCCCAGCACGGTTATAGGTACCCTGGTGCAACACAGAGACTTGGCTTTGGAGTCAAAAGAATTGCTTTGACATCTTTGTTTTGTCTTTCTACTACCTTTGACCTTCCTCATCTGTAAAATCAGAAAGTTAAGCTAAATGACAGCCCAGGTTCTCTCTAAAAAAATATATATAATTCTAAATATAATCTACTGATTTTGTACCTTCTTAAATTTATGCTTTAGAAAATAAGGTCACTGAATTTATACCACAATAAGGTATCAAGGTGGGCAAAAGAGATCTACCCTATTCACAGAAATGGAATGAGAGCCAACAGATTAATGTGCAGTTCATAAAAGGTTTCTTGGAAGACTGACAATAGGAAAGCAAAGATAGGTCAGTACATGCTGGCATATGTTTAACAACTGGCTTTCTGGCATAAAAAACTTTTTAATTTAATCTGCATTATTAGCGTCACTTTCTTAGTGCTATACAATGAACAAAACAGCATATTATGCCCTGATTTCTAGCATTTTCCTATTTCTGAAGTGTAAGTACTTTTCCTGAAAATTTAATAGTAGAATCTTAGTACCTGATATCAACTGGCTCTAGAACTTCCCTGTTGTATGTAGACAAAATCTTGAGAGCTGATCTTTATAAGTCAGTAGTGAGTTACACCATATCAATGACAAAGTTCTAAGTGATTAACAAAACTCCTTAAGTAAAGCTTGAACTGTTTAATTCTTTATCAAACTTGAAGAGTACATCGAGTTCAATTTTACATATTTGATTTAATTTCATTTCTTTCCCCTCATGCACTTCCTGACCACTTATGTCCTCTAATCAAAGAGTAGGATGTGTATTGAAGACCAGTGGGGAGTGGAGAGGAAAAAACAATAAATTCCTATTTAAGCATTGTGGGAACCTAGACATTCAGGATGATTTTCAGAAACTAATGGGGAGTTACTATAGCAATAACAAAATAGAAACTTGGGTTGGGGATAAGAGATTTAAAACATTGTTATTTGTTTTAGGCTATCTCCATGGTAATGAGAAGCTATAATTAATTAACAGCCTACTACTATGGCTATTTCTGGTTTGTCAATCATCAGAACATGAAGTGGGTTTTGAGGTACAAGTGAAAGGGACCTCTTGGCTATTTGTAAGGACCAAGATGGCCTGTTAAAATAAACTAATTCCCTTCTCACAATGGTCCCTTAAACTCCATAAAAAAGCAATAAGTAATTTGTTTAAATATAAACAAAAGGAGACTTTTTTTTTTGGCTGAGGCAATTGGTGGTTAAGTGACTTGTCCAGGGTCACACAGCTAGGAAGTGTTAAGTGTCTGAGACTATATTTGAACTCAGGTCCTCCTGATTTCAGGGCTGGTGCTCTATCCACTGCACCACCTAGCTGCCCCAAAAAGGAGACTTTTAGCCAAGCTTTATTCACTCACAATAATGCTCAATGCCTTGTTCATAGTGTTACCTAAGAATGATGGTTTTCCCAAATAATAATACCCTTGACTTTTTCTTCAAAACATTCTTTTGAGTTAACATTGTACACAGACAATCATGGGATTACAGGGCCATAGATTTAGAGGTGGAAGGATTTAAAAAATCATTGAATTCAACTCCTTTATGTTACAGATTGGGAAACTGAGTCCTAGAGAAACATGGCATCTGAATTCTTTAATAATAATTATATTAATAATAAAATAGGAAGCTAGAGCAGAGTACAGAGAGCTGACTTGTAAGGCAAGAAGACCTGGATTCATTTTGTGCTTCTGATACATAGTGGCTGCTTTGTGACTGTTAAGTCACTTATTTCTTAGTACCTTAGACAGCTCTAATTGCAAAGCTGTTAATGATACATGAAGACATTCTAAACAAAATAAAATTCTTTCCCTTCATACTCTCTTCCTTATCTAGAATGTAACAATATTTAGAAACAATGTATTGAAGGCCTTGTGATTCATGGGTATGACTAAAAATAATCACCTCTACTTTTCCTGGCTTCTTATTTTCCTAATTTTAAAGTAACAAGAAAATTAACTTACTTTCAAAAATGTTACAAATACACTGGACTTAGAGGAGCTTATTATTAATACTTGTTAAGCATTTAAAAAAATCTTGTTTAGTTGCATCTGACTCTTCATGACCCCATTTGCAATTTTCTTGGCAAAGATACCAGAATGCTTTGCTGTTTCCTTCTCCAACTCATTTAACAGATGAGAAAACTGAGGTAAAAAGGACTAAATAACTTACCCAAGTCACACATCTATTAATTATGCAAGGTTCAGATCTCAACTCATCTCTTATTGATTCCAGACCCAACTTTCTCTCCACTGTGTCACCTAGCTGGGAATAAAAATATCCCCATACATAGAGAGGCACATATGTACAATGGGATTAATCAGAAAAAAAAATCTTCTTAGACACAATTCCGGGTCCTACCAAAGTATTGTACCATGTATACATTCATTCTGTAATGAGAGGTTTGATTAGATGGCGTCAGGATCCCAATATTCTATGTCACCTATACACTTAAGGAACTCTCCATTGGGGAAGTGCTGGATGAGTGCTTTCTTTCAGAGCTACATTTCAGGGAAATACTTCAGTTATCTTCTAGAGAGAGTCTTAAGAGATCATTTTGTCCAATCACCTCACTTCACAGAGGAAGAAGGAAATCTACTGTTGAAATGAGCTCAAACTAGTCCATTCTCTTTCACTGAGGGAATACTTTTTTTTTAATTTTATTTTATTTGCATAACATATGTGTGGGTAATTCTTCAACAATAACCCTTACATAGCTTTCCGTTACAAATGTTTCCCCCCAACTTCCCCACCCCTTCCCTAGATGGCAGGATATCCACTACATGTTAATTATGTTAAAATATTGGCAAATCTAATATATGTATACATATTTCCAAACTTATCATTGTTGTGCAAGTAAAATCTTATCTACACAAACGATATATCAGATAAAGGAAACACAATGTAAGCAAACATCAATCAAGGAGTATGAGAATGTTATGTTGTGGTCCACATTTCGCATCCCTCTCTCTGGGTGTATATGGCTTTCTTCAGTGAACAATTGGAGGTGGTTTGAAACATATCATTGTTGAAGAGAGCCATGTCCATCAGAATTAATTGTCATATAGTACTGTTGTTGCCGTGTATAATGATCTCCTGGTTCTGCTCATTTCACTCAGCATCAGTTCATGTAAGTCTTTCCAGGCCTCTCTGAAATCATCTTGCTGGTCATTTCTTATAGAACAATAATATTCCATAATATTCATATACCATAATTTATTCAGCCATTCTCCAATTGAAGGGCATCTATTCAATTTCCAGTTTCTAGCCACTACAAAAAGGGCTGCCACAAACATTCTTGCACATGTGGGGCCTTTTCCTTTCTTTATGATTTCTTTGGGATATAAGCCCAATAGAAATGCTGCTGGGTCAAAGGGTATGCACAGTTTGATAACTTTTTGAGCATAGCTCCAAATTGTTCTCCAGAATGGCTGTATCCGTTCACAGCTCCACCAACAATGCATCAGTGTCCCAGCCCTCCCACAACCCCACTGAGGGAATACTTTGATTATTACTATGAAAAGAACCTAAGGGAATACTGATGTCACCAAACTATTTCTCACAGAACTTGTTCAGATGAGGTATGTAATAAAGATTTCCAATGAGTTGTAGAAATATCATAATATATTTCCTAAGTCAAATGAATATAATTAAGTAGGAAAAAATGCAGTCAAGAGTGCATTTATAAAACTGAAATTAAAAAATGAAATTATTAATAGTAGTGCAGCCTTTTGGGAATAGTCCATATTGTCCTAAAATTGACACATTCTGAATGGGCTTTAGGTAACTATATTATATCTGAAGAGCAATTGGTTAGATTTCAATAGTGCTAGAATTCTTATAAAGATATTGACACATATGTATGTGTATATATAAATATATGCACACATGCATACATATATATATACATATATTATATATACATATATTTGTGTGTGTGTGTGTGTGTGTGGTGGCAAAACAGGAGAGACAGACACATCTGTTGGTACCATTAACCATCACACATACTAAAATTATATTGAGTACTGAATTTGAAATTTTTGTTTCCATGTGGTTTCTATTGTTTTCTATTTATTTTCTATATCTATTTTCATTTATTTTTGAATAAATCTTTCCTTTTATGTGGGTTCTTGTTGCCCTCTTGTGGCCATTTGTAACACAAGACTACATAAATGTCATTATTGTTAGCTACTATTTTATAAATGAATAAGGTAAAGACCACAGAACTGGGACCTAGGTTTTAGATTCTTAATTTCATAGCTCTTTTCTTAACACCATGCTACTTGTTTTACTCTAGGCCAGACCAAATCACAGGCACACCAAAGCAAGTTGCTAAATCCCCTAAATTATACCCAAATGTGCAGATTTTTTAAAAAAATAATAAATTTAAAAATCTAAAGCCTCAACATTTTCCTGCTAGAAATGGATTTGTTCTTTGAACAGCTGTGTATAGCAAAAATTAACTGGCTAATTCATGCCACAATAATCTAACTTTTAAGCGAAGTATCAAAGTAATTCTTTAAAATGATTCCTAAGATTTGAATTTAGCACGCCCTACACAAAAAAGTAACATGGAGAGAGATTCCATATACTCTTTATGGCTCAGTTTTCTCATCTGTAAAAATAAAAGAACTGGGAAACAATGATCTTTAAGCTTGCTTCCAGTTCTAAATCTTTAAACAAGTATGTCTACGTCTATAAGAGTGTTCTGAAGAGTGCATTTAAATTTCTTCCTTGGAGATTCAGAAAATCCATTTTTTTTCCTTAAGCAAGAAAGCAGTATCTCTTACACCACCCCTCCCCTACTGCAAATTTCTGAATGTCTTAACCGCAAAGCCTGAACTAATTTGCTGTATATGTTTGTAATGTACTAGATTTTGAATGCCTGATGATCAGTCTTTCAGGCTTGTATTTGCAGTTCTCTCTGGCCCACAACAGCCTTTTGGAAGGGAAGAAAACAAAAGAAAGGTTTTTATCTACTTGGCAAATTCACAGATTTGCATTTTGTTTATTTACTTAATATTTTTTTTTTCCTTGAGCTGAGAAGCATTTAGGTTTCAAAAGTAAGGGCCTAGTGCTCCAAAGAGAATGGCATTCTTTCCAACGTGATCAACATGATCATTTCCTCCTCCTGTCTGGCAGTTTGTTTTAATTTGCACTCATAAAGCTTAAGTTTTTTGTTTGTTAGTTTCCAAGGCACATGTCTGCTTTTAAATCCTCTTTCAATTTATTAGTAGAGAATGCATGAGATATCCTGGGGCTCCAATGGACATCCCTTAATTGTTATTCTCCAAATTACATTTTCTTATGATGAGAATTTTTTTCTAGTGTTGATTTCCTTTTATTATTTGGAAGTCAGGACCATTCCTTCTGCAATTTTTGGTTAACTGGAAATCTGTCTTCTGTTAATATTAGCATCACCTGATCAAAACCTGGCTTGTGTAATAATGGTGTTAAGGGAAGACTGACAAAGAAATACTAAAGGGGAATTAACCTTTCTAAAAAGAATCCCAACCATCCTCTATTCCTTCATAATTTTGGCAACATATAAATCCCTTCACCCTAAATAAGCCCTTCATGAACTTTCTAAATGTATTTTTATGGGGTTTTTTTTGTATTTGAATCTATAACCTGACTTAGGTTATAGAAACTTACAGAATTTAGGTTAACAGTAACTTGTAGAAATTTTTTCTATTCATGATTCCTTTTTGTCTGAGAAATTTTGCCCAGAATATATAGTTATATAAAATTACTGATAATATTTGCTGATAATAAATATTTATGGATAATAAATCATAATTTTGCAACCCCCACATTTAGACCATTGTTTAAGAAGCTTTAATAGAAGAAGGCTTATTTCCATGAGGCAAGTATAAGAGCATAACTGCCTAACTTAGTTTAATTAATAACATTGAAAGAAGCATGGGATTATTAATGTCTCTTTAAATTTTTCATAAACCCAGAGGATGTACAATATTGCAACATGTAAAAGAATTGGTTCTCTGTCTTCCTTGTGTAATTTTGTCTATAAGGAGTCTGGTTAGAAGTTATTTATTTATTTTTGTTTTCTCCTAAAGCAGGAACCCATAGTATAGAAAATCTAGAGATTTTTTATATCTATAATTTTTGCATTGCAATGGATTAATTTTGACTATAGTTATCTAGTACTTGAAATAAAAAAGGAAATAATTCTGCCAAAGCAACTTTAAAACTTATACTAGAGAACTTAACTTTTTGGTCTTGTTTTATGCTGTCACAAAAGGAATTTTCTGGGAATAATGAATACTTGTGTGTTATACCCATCATTTGAATATGCTTTCATAGTTTTTTAATCTGATTTTTATTTTTGCTTTAATACACTTTTGAGTTGATAATAAGTAGAATATGCAGGGACCAGGGAAGGTGCCTAAGCTTGAATGAAAAGACCATCATGAGAACAAAGAATTTTGGAGAAAGAAGGAAAAAACAAAACAAAATTTGAATTCTTTACTTGTATGACCTTAAGTAAATCACTTACTTCTTTGGGCCTTAATTGAAAAGGAAAGGGGCTGGGCAAGATGATTTCTAAGGGCCCTTTGATCTCTAAATCTGTGAACTTATTAGATATTTGCTAGAAAGCAAAATATCTAACGTTATTGCAAAAGCAGAAACCCTGACTTCTGCAGATAAAGGTGGGGAATGGAATACTTTAAAAATGGTGTGTTAATTCCCTGAGGAATTCAAAGTAAGAAGCCTGGGACTATTATTCCGCTACAGAATTCCTCCAGAGCAGAAATCTAATGTTAAAACAAAACAAAACAAAACAAAACAAAACAAAACAAAACAAACAAACAAAAATGCATACTAATTTGTTCACCCAGTGACTGCTCCTTGCATGAGAAGCTGTTGATCCTAAGTGGAAGGGGAGTAGTGAACCCATACTATAAGATTCCTATGTGAAACTAACTACCCAAAGGTCTCAGAATGACACTCTATAAAAAGGCAGTCAAGTCACTTGGTTTACTTTATCTTTGTAGAAAATTTTATAAAGTAATAGTTTTCATTGTCTTTCTTGCCATGTAAACTCTTTCTAGTGTTCAGTAGATATGTGAAGGAAGTCTTAAATAGCCCAGAAATCTCATTAAAATGTTTCATGATATATATGCTCATTTATAATTTTATATATAACCCTACTCATCAACAAAGTATTCCACTGGAGGAGGATAATACTTAGGTTTTTTTTTTATTTTACTTTATTTTATTTTTTCTTCAATATCTGTTCTATTTCTGATTTCTTGTAGGCTAGGAGAAATGATAGTCATATAGAAAATTCATGATCGACTGTCAGCCAGGAAATTAAAAGCAGTCTTTTTTCTTTCTATTCTATTACCTCAATAAGGATGTCAGGGAAGCCTAAAGCCTGAAACTGCATTCCTGAAAAGCTAATACAGGACTGTACAGCCTATATCCTCTGGATAAGAGCTAACTGTGATGTTTCTCTTTAACCTTTCATTATATTAGAAGTTGCATAGTAGCAGAGACTAGGAGGCCGCCCATGCAAACTTGTTTTTTAGCATAGTAAATTTTTGAAGTCAGAATAATGGCAGACTAAGAGCACTAAGGCAGCTTTAATTTTGCCTTTCTCCTCCCCCACCCACATTTCCTTTCAGGTTTCCATAGTATCCTGTCTGCTTTTCCTGTTTTTGCTCTCCTTTTTTCCTGCATTTATCATTTCTGCATTTATTATTCCTTTTTTGCCCCAGCACAATTCAAAACATCTGTGTTGTCAAAGTTAGGATGCATCAACCAAATTGATTTTGGTGAGAAGCAATGGAACATAGAAGAAAGGGTTTGGGAATCATAAAAAAATACATTCATGGTCTGATGGGCACTGATATTAGTAGGGAGCAAATGAATGGGGGGTTTTGAGGCTAGTAACTAGGAGTAAAAAAAGGTGGTTATCCTCATTCCTATTCCCCATTATTCAGACTGATGTGTGTTAAGATGCCATGATAAGGAAGTGAAAGAACAATACTACACACAAATCACAGATCCCAGTGACAAAATATTAGAAACTAATAAACTAATATATGAACTAATAAACTAATAAATTTCTAGAAACTAAGACCAATTTTATTTGCCTCTGTATACCTGCACCTAGTCCCATATCCAGCACCTGCTCCATATTACAAATCACTTGAACTCTGTAAACTTCAGTTTCCCCATTTTAAAAATGGAAATAATATGTGTATTACCTGTAATAACACAATGCTTTTTACCTCATGTTAGTGCTTAATGTTGACATTCACTCTTTGTGCAAGGCATCTTAAAAACTCAGACAAAATGTATGTGGAATGAACCCACTTCATGGCCATTAAGCATCCATGTTCCATATTTTTAATTTATAAACACTTTTTAAAATCTGTCAAAGAAAAATACTTTCTAAGTTTTACAGGATGTTCTTTCACTGATCTATCAATTTTTGTTCTTTTCCTCTTTTTTCTCCATTTTACACAGACTCACACTGTCATGCACACACACACACACACACACACACACACACACACATACACATTGTGAATTCTGTTAATAATTCAGTGATATTAGGGAACTTTGATCCACTGATATAGGGATATATCACCAGTACAGTTGAGGAAACTTCTTTTGTCTATAAGAATTGATACTTTTTCTGTAATTTATAATCTCAGATAATTTCATGGAGCATCGACAGGTTTAGTTATTTTTCCAGGGTCACTAAACCAGTATGTTTCAGAAATCAGGTTTGTATCCAACCTTTCTTCCATATTCCTAGCTGCAGGCATTGTCACTACTGAAATGTGACACCTGTCACAGACAGTAAGGAAAAGAGTTGTTTCTTTTTGCCTTTTAACTTTTCTCTTCTTTCTTCAGGTTAAAAAAAATCAGTTATTAATTCAGGGAGAAAATAAGAGGTTTGAACTGAAGATGTACAATTAGTAGTGATTCACATGTAAAAGATAATTAAACTCATATAAGTTGATTTACTCACTAGGTGAGTGACCTAAGAGAAGAGAAGAGGGTTCAGTATTGCACTCTGGGTGGTCCCAGGAGTTGGTAAACTAATTTTTATCTTTGAGTGACCACTGACTTTTTTTTTAAAAAAGGTCAGCTGTCAAGTAAAAATGTTTATAATTTCCTAACCTCTACTATTACATTTGTTTTATTTAACCCATCTGTCTTTATAAGGTTTTAAAAATAATTTTGGTAGGGATTTAATAAATAATTTCTTTTTTTAATTAAAAAAAGCAAAGAAAAAATTGTCTTTCACATAATTCAAAACTATTCCAAATCTTATCCCTGTTTCTTGATTGTGGCCACCTAGTCCTAAATCAAAAGGTAAACACACACACACACATACACACACATACATATATATATAAGTTCATTAGTGTTTGCTTTGCCCATTTTCATGGTAAGACTCTACAGGGTCCCATTACCAACAGGGAGATTTCTAAGCTAATGCTTAACCATTGTTGAACTGATTTCCTGCTGAGAGCAGTATCTAGTAAAGTGTGGAAGGAAGGAATAGTAGAAAGGAAAAATTAGAGGGGTAAGTAACAGAACTCTGTGTGTGTGTGTGTGTGTGTGTGTGTGTGTGTGTGTGTGTGTGTGTGAACTTCTGTTTTGTTTTTGTTGCTGTTAATTAAATTTCTATTGAACTTTACAAATTTTTCAAACATGTTAACTAAAAATAACTAAATGATTTTAATACATTGTAAATTGGATTTTACTTCCTTGAGAATGTTATACCTATGTGTGGCTATTGGATTGTGACAATGAGTATTGTGACAATGAGTACATTTGACTTTTTCACTTTTTCACAGCCAAAATAATCATTTATCAATGTTTATTTCTATGATTTTAAATTTTAATAATTAATTAATTTGTTAAATAATAAAATATATTTAAAATGTTGAGAGAACAAAAAGAAAAAGGGAAGGGGAACTCAAAATACTTTTCCATTTAATAAAGAAAACATATATATAAAAACAAATTAGAAGCATATTTGTATTATAAGGAATAAATTATAATTTTTTCCTTAAAAAACATACATTTCAAGTACAATATTCCAAATGGTATTTGAAAAAAATCTTTTTTTTTAAATAGCTTTCTATTGTCAAGAACTTAGGAACAAAACTAGGACATTTTTAAAAACGTAAATGTTTTTATAAAAAAAATTCTTCTTCAAGCAGTCTTTTAATTGTCACATAGAGAATTTCTATTCTTTCCCTACATTAGCTTTATAAACAGTTGTCCATCAGTCAGATCTAACTCATTGATTACATTCTATTGAAAAGAATATGGAGATTGAATTGGCCCAACAAATAGTAGTAGAATCTCAATTGAAATGAAACAGAATATGTTTTGAGGTTTATTTTATTATGAGCATTAAAAATTAGCATTTAGTACTTATTTACAAGATTATGGCCACGTTAGATCAGAAGAAAGCATCTGGTCAGTCTTGTTTAGTTTCACTTGCATTTGTTGTCTTCAAACTTTGAATTATGGAGCTAGATTGATTCCCATCAAATCAGGAAAACTGATTAAATTTTAGAGTCCCACATTCAAATAAACTAGGTATTAGGGAAAGGATTGTAATCAGTATTTGTGATAGTTTGGGAAATTCTAATATTATTTCTAATATTCTATTAATTCTAATACACTTGGAATAGTGAATAAAGGGCCCTTTTAGAGTCAGAAAGGCCTCAATTCAGGTGCTCTCTTTGATACATATTACCTGTGTAACCTTGGGCAAGTGGTAACTTTTCAAGGCCCCAGGCAACAATTGAAATCAGTAAATAAAAGAAAAGTTATTTTACACTAGCATTTCTAAATGGCAAAAATATCACAGGACTAGACACCTCTTTTTAGCCAAATGTTTTTGCAATTATAAATGTTACTTATCTTTGAGGTGATGGTTTCAGCAGAAATGAGTTACTTAATTTTTGGACCACTTGAATCTTGGAACTATCATAATTTAAGGAAATTTAACATGTTAAGATTATTTCTAACACATGAACAACTCTCTCTGTTTCCATTCCCTTCCATCCCATGTCCCCTTTCTTCCATTCTTTATGCTCCATTAGTACTATAACTAGATCAGGCTTCATTAATTTTCAGCTAGGGTAGGTTTGGTACCAATTTATTGACTGATGTGTAGAACTATACATCCAAAGTTTAGATCCAAAGAACTATAGAACCATTCTTAAGAATGAATGTTTTATGAAATTGCATATAATTATGACACTGGAATTGTCCATATACTTTCATACTATTATATTTTTTAAATTTACTATTTCAGTATCACAGAATTAGCAAAGGCTAATTTTTAGGCATATTAACTTCATGATCAATGACAAGGGAAGAACACATAGAACTTTGAATTCATTTTTTATTTATTTTTTCAATTTGTAATACAATTTTGTAGTAGTGTCTTCCCTTTTTTACTTTGTATTTAAGCTAATAATTGTATTGGTTTACATTCCCTAAATGTGCATTCCTAATGAGGTGTGGTAGATTGACTTTGCCACTGGAAGATAGCAGACCTGTGATAAATAAAAATAATCCTTGAATAATCCAAGAATCTGTATGTAGATAATCAAGAAGTGGCTGTAACCAGTGGTTATCATTCAAGTCTTCATTAATTTTACTGATTTAAAGGGATTGCATTATCACAATAGAATACGATTTGATTTTTCTAAGTAGATTTAGATAAAAATCAGACAAATGTGAATTATTTTTAAATGTTAATCTCAGGCAACTTTGTTTATTTGTATGTGGTATGTCATAAATGAATCCAGTTGAGACTCAAGCCTAGTGAGGCAAACATCAAAATCAGATTTAAATAGTTTATTTGAACACCATTTAATTTCAAGTACAATATTAAATATATGAAGGTAGAGGAGTGTCCACTTTCAAATTCTCTTTATTTGTGCCATATTAGCCATCATCAAAGCACTTATTTCTACTGCTGTGCATTTAATTGTAATGGATTTTTTTGCATGTTTCTATAAATCATTTACGAATTCTCAAATCTATACAATAATTTAATAATATTTGTGGTTATCAACTTAAAATCAATTTCTCCCTTGTGACTATAGTGAAAATGATTGCAGGTTATAGAAATGCAAGTTTTATCATGATAGTAGAGGAGAACTGATGTAGAATTCTAATTTATTCATTAAAGTGCAAATGAGTAAATTATAATCCAAGGTGGATGCTTTGTTTCTTGTGGATCCTGTTGGCCTAGAAAATACTTGTATTATAAATACATGTATATTTAATATTGAAACCAACAAAATCAGAATATCCTAAACTCAAAAGTTGAATTAACCTGTATCTCATTTTAAAAATCATTAGAATATCCTCACTGAAGGTATCATCATTTCTTTTTGATTTATAATTAGGCAAGTAGATGCCATTGAGAACATTGGCCAGAAAGAAATTATCAGAGAGAGAAAATTTCCATTAATTAATGTTGCATTAACAGGAAAGTGTTTCACTAAAAACTACCTTCAAAAGGAGATAGGTGTTGAGCCTCTAGTTTAATATTTCCTTTGGGGTTATCTGACTAAAAATCATTTTATCGAAATGAAAAGGTACATTTCATTCTTGTCATTTTAGAGCATGAGCCCAACTATTTATTTAGAAGTTACCACATATGTTGCAATGAGCTAGGTGATGGAGAGGGGAAAGGTATATAGATGCCTAAGATGTTTTTTCTTGCCCTCAAATCCTACAGTTTAGTTGGGGATACAAGACAGAATAAACATTTAACATTAACTAACAATGCAAGACATTCATAAATGCCAAATTTTAAAGGCAGGAAAAGTCCCTGAGTTGAAATGAACAAAGGCTTCATAGCAAAGGAGAGAAGTGAGATAGCCTTTGAATGTTAAAAAAGATTTCTACAGACTGGACTGGAAAAGAGTATTTCTAAGCTGAAAAGAGGACAGGTATGGCATTTGAGGAAACTATAGTCAGAAGAAAATGAATAGAAAAACCATCCTGTGAAGGGTTCAAGCTGGAGAAAAGTAGAAGATGAGATCAGAGAGATAGTATGGGATCCTCAAATTCCTGGATTAAAAAGAAAGGTTTTGCATTTGCTTATTTAGGTCATGAGAAATAATGCAAGGTTTCTGTAAGGGAAAGGAAAGGCATTTTGAATGAATGAATGAAATAGTGTTTTAGAAACATGCTCTTATTTTCAAAAATGCTGATTTTAAGAATTAACTATCTAAAGAACAATTATTGATGCTATCTATCTTTTTCTATCCTACTCCTCCCTAATGGAACTTCTATGTAAATCAAAATTTTATTTTTATGTTAATTATCAAAATAAGTATTTCAGTTATACTTATGGTCATGGTTTTCAACATCATACATTGGTGCAGACTATCAATTGAGGATGCAAGCCTGAATTCACATGCATAATATATTGAACACTAACTCAATGATACAGAGCAACACATATTGCTGTGTTCTCCTCATGATGACAGAAGACATCACATTTGAATTTCTAGGATATTGCATTTTGAATGTTTACAAATGGTTTGCAATATTTTCTGTTGCAGATTTCCTTATGAAATTTGGGTGGTGTTTCTAAGCAATATGAATAGATTTTCTTTTATTGTGTTATATCTGTCAATATTTATTTAGCTGACTAAAATACAGATGCATTCATATTCAATGTGTCACTATAGAGAAACCCTCAATTTCTCTCCCAGACTTTTGCCTTACATTTCTAACTGCTGGACATCACTATTTCTACCTATAATAAGACATATCCAAAACAATTTTTGTCCTTTTCCCTTCCAACCTACTCCTCCTGATTTTCCTCTTTCTGTGAAAGTTGTCATCATTCTCCTTGCCACATGGGCTATAAATTGTGGTAATATTTTGGACTCCTCTTCCTCCTCTTTTGCTACCCAAAATATAGTTGATTGCTAAACCTCTCACCCTCATTCTATATTATTTCTCCTTTCTATCACATACATTTCATTTCTACTGTCATTTGCCTAATTCAAGACCTCATCACCAGGTAACAATTGGATTATATTTCTTCCTGTTTTAACTTATCTTTTCTCACTCTAGTAGTGCCAACTTCTTCAAAATGCCTTTTCTCATCCTTTCAGTTGGAAGTTATCTATCTCTTTCTTGAACTCACCTATCACATGGTATTTGACTTTTTCCCTTTCACAATCCACTGAGTATGAGAGTTTGACTCTGCTGTAGAGTCATAGAATTTAATTGTTGGAAGTAATATGAAAAACTGATATTTCACATTTGAGAATACTCAACATTTTAAAATCTTGTTTTCTGAATTTTTATCATCATTTTTATGCTAACACATCCCTTGAAGCTTTTTAGCTAGACTCTTTTTTGGAGTTTCTTATCAGTGCTCCAAATGTCAGAGAATAACAGAATCTCAGTATGTGGTTTGGTAAATAGATCCATTACTTTTCTTTCATCTCCTTTCTTTTCAAATTTCAGTCACTTTGGCTAGATTTTCAGATCTCTATATTATACATTTTTAACAAGACTCATTATATATGTTTCATCTTTTGACCATAAATACACTATTGCTATATTTGAAACCATGGTCCAGAAATACAACAATTATTCGCAGAATCTGTCTTCTTAATTATCTTCCTTCTCATATCTTTTCTTCTTTAATGAGTTTTGAAGATTTCTAAGAGTACTTATTCCTATATATCATCAGATTCTTTCTCAGCACTTTGAACCCTTACCGATTCTTTTTAGATCAGTTCCAATATTGCCAAACATGATTTGCAAGAAGTAAGGTGTTGTCATCGGGTTTGATAAGTGTTGGGAGACTCTCCCTCATATCCTGCATGTGTGTCCTGAAAAGAGAGCCAATGTATATATGTGTGTGTGTGTGTGTATGTACCTGTATAAGTATATGGTTTACATGACAGTAGAAAGAGGATTGGAATTTTAATCATAAAACTGAATTCAGATTTAGACTTTGCTATGTAATCTATGCATGACCTTACTCTAATAACTTTTAACCCCCTTATCTATAAAATGAGAGTGTTGTACCAGATATCTAAAATTTCTCCTAGCACTTAACCTTTTGATTATTTTGCTTAGTTTCTCTCCCTGCTACATAAATGCTTCATTACTATTTGATGCACAGTTATCCCTTCCGTAGCACAAGGATTAGGGATATGGCACCCTGACAATCTGGAAAATCTATGTAAAAATTTTGGACTTACCTTCATACCAGAAAAGGATATATTTTTTTTTCTTTCTCATTTATGGGGTGTTAGTACCTTAATTGTAAAATTTGGGCAAAGTATTTGCTCATAAGCCCTGTGTTGTCTGCTGGCCTTCATATGTTGTCTGCAACTTCTACAAAACTCCCATTAAATTTCCATTTAATTTCTTATGCTGACCTGTGATATATCAAAATCATGGTGGGAAAAAATTGTGATATGGAAGGAATAACTGTAACAGCATCTGGTAGATACTTTTATTCTCAGTATGCTAGCAGATATTATTTGTCATTCATTGTACACGTCATTTTTAATTGATTTGCAATAGGGATGAACTGGCTTTTTTCTCCACTTCTTGTCTTCCATCTCTTTGAAACTTCTTTTCCATTTTGCTTGCTTATTCAGTTGGCTTAGTTCAAATTATAAGATAAATTATAGCTGTATTATGTTGACACCTTTGGAATTCCCTTGACTATCTTTTTTCTAACCAGTAGTTTTCTCTTTCCTATAATAAAGTATATTATGTTTTAATCAAATAGTTAACATTAATATATAACTTTCTTACTATTATTTTATAAATTTCTACTTCCTGTCAAATCTCTTTTTTTTCAAATCTCTTTCTAATTTTTTAAAGTACCATACTATTTTTCTTCTCAATAGTTTGAACACATTTAAGTAAAACAACTTTTGCATTTGAAAATAAATATGCATTCTCTATAGGCATATAGATAGACAGACAGATGGTGGGTACATGAAGCTTCCTTAATATTCCCAATCAGACTCCTGGATGGATAACTTTGAGTCAACAGTTTTGTTAATGGATCATTGCCACTTTTTATATTTTGTGATGTTCCTTCAAAGAGTTGCATTTACAGCTAGAACTAATGCTGCCCTGAAAGTAAATTATTATCTCATATAATAATATTTTTGAGTTCTCAAAAATAATTCTGCCATCCAAGATTCCCCCGATTAATAATTAATAATACCTATAAGTCATAGGTATATTTCCAGAATGCTCTGAATCTAAATATTCATTTAAAATTACAACATAAATTACCAGTACATTGTGCTTCAGTGACTTAAGGCTCAATTGCTTTTTCTATCTCTGCTGCCTTATTGCATTTCTTGATAGTTTCTCAAAACAAGTAAGGATATGAGAAAATTACAGGAGCTATGAAGCATCTATAGCTAAAAGAGGAGCTTGGGAGACTGTTGGTATGTGTGACTATAAAACCCCCTTTTCCTATGGGATCAAAGAAGCTAGAAAACTGGCAGATAGATAAGTTGGTGACAGTGACTTCCTTAGAGCTTGCTACAGTTTGTATAATTCCTTTTTGTTGTGCAGCTTTTGTTAAGCAAAAAGCAAGGAAAATACAAAATAATATTGTTAAGTGGTTCATGTACCTTGTTTAAAAATATAGAGTCCTACAGTTACAAAACAAATGCATAGATAAATTAGAAAATTTTTGATTTTATAAAATTTTGATTTATAAATTTTGATCTATAAAAATTATTAATCATAGAATTTAATCAAAAACTGTTTTTGTAATGAACTTATTTACATAAACTGTCATTTAAAATAATTTAATATAGAAAATACTAAGCATCAATGTAATCAGTTAAAATTGTTTCTACTTGAGTGAAATTCAACATAAAATATCATTGTTGGTTTCTTAGTTTGTTTCTAGATTTTGTAATTACAAATAGTGCAATTATGAAAATCATTGAACAGATATTCCCTTTTTTGTTATTTTTGTTTTTATTTTGTTTATACTTTTTTTGTTACTGTTAATTACACAGATAGATTATTCTGTTACTTTGATCTGGAGCAAAGTAAGAATAAATGACTTGCCGTGGGTCATTCAGTCTGCTTTTATTTTAGATAAGGATTGACTCTAGGGAATCTCTTTCTTGACATCCCCCCCATTGCATTTACAACCCCCCACAAAGATTATGTCCTTCTTTATATATATTGAAGTAAATTGAATTGATTTGAAAGGGACCTTACAAGTCATATATGGCTCGATGCCAAGCACAGTATTTATATTTGACTTTGCTAGCTTCCCAAAGCATTCTATTTGACCAATATTTAAATTGCTTAATAGAATTATAAAAGCTTAATTAAGTCACCAGTTTTTAAACAAAGAGGCTAATTTGCTCAATTGAAAAGAAACAGCAAAATTATTTCTGTATGAAAAATGAGTGGTTTCTATTTGTTTTATCATTTGGGACTGTTTATCATTTGGGTAGGATTAGGGAAAAGAAATTATGGCCTTGAGAAAGAAGGTCATATGAAAACATTTTTGTTACTAATAATCCTATCACTAATAATCCATTTGTCCTTGCATGTTAAAAAATACAATAGCAAAAGAACCTTTGAACCTCAGATTTAGCCATCTATATTTTTACCTATATTTTAATGAAAATGGGCTTATTCATCCTTTACTTTAAGAGCTCTAGTGAGGCACAGTCAACTTCCTCCCAAGGTAATTCACTTCTTTCTGTTAACTCTGATTGTGAGAATTTACTTTCTTTCTTTCACATTTAAAATATTAACTTTGTAATTTCCCCTTATTACCCCTATTTTTGATCCTGTTTTAATGAATGCTAAGACTACAAGACTTTCCTCAATACTACTGTAGCTTTTTCCTCAACTTCTCTCTCAGTGACCACCTATAAACAGAAACTATAACTTATTATTTTGCTTTCTCCTTGCCCAAATAGTTCCAGCAACCTGGATTTTGCCTTAACCACAAAGAAGCCAGAAGTTAGCTAGAGATAAAAATGAAATGTTATGAATTTTCCTGAGAACTCTGAGTGACAGTGACTGTATCCCTAAGTTTTCATTTATAACTACCTAAAACAGTATAGGTTGGAAATTTATGATCTTTTGTAGTCACTGTATTGTTTTTAAGTCTTAAAGTAAGTTAATTATTGTACTAATTCTAGGGATAGCGGGAATAAGGACACTACTATCAAACTATCATGGGTTACCTGTTCCTTTCAAATAATAGGTAATTCCATTAGTGTTACACAAGAAATATTGGAGGAAATGTGTACAAAGCAATAAAGTAACAAAATAGAAGTCAAAAGAATAATATATGGATTGATGAAGACTTTGTAAATGACAACAACCTTAAACTACCCCCAAAATATAGCCAAATTTAGCGGACAATGTGGGTATTAATTTATTGCAGCTAAAATACATTTCCTTCATTTTAACAATACAATTAAAGTAAATGAAACTCTGAAAGTTTAAAGTTATGTGTAGCATTGATGGTAATAATTCTATGTTATCTTGCTTAAAGATAATGTACTTGGGGATTTGTCTAATGAGTTAATTCACACTTTATCAATAAGAACATAACCAGAAGCCACCTTATAATTTGAGGGATCAGAATATACATATGAAAATTCTTGAAAATACTAGCAGCTACTAAACAATATATCTCATTCTTGAAGAGAAATACAATAAGATATTTTCAAAATTAATTAACAATCAATTATTAATATTTGTGATAACATGATGCATATTTGTTATCAAGGAAAGTTTCTGTAAATGTTTGTTGGATGTAATTGGAATATCAGAGTTGTACATGAAATAATATAGAGATTTAATTTTATATAAATACCTGAATTAAAAATTATTATTTTATCATCTTCCAAATTAGCACAGCATAGTAGAAAAAAAACAAGGAAACATTTTTAAGTAGTTACCACCTGCCAGGCACTATGCTAAGTGCTTTACAAATATTATCTCATTTGATCTTCATAATAACCCTGAGAAATAGGTACTTTTATTATCATCATTTTACAGTTGAGGAAACTGAAAGGAATAGATGAAATGACTGGTTATGGGTCACACATTTAGTTTCTGAAGCCAGATTTGAACTATGGACTTCTTGATTCCAGAGCCAAGCTCTATCCACTGTATCTAGGTGATACTAGGTGATAACTGCCTCAGGAAAGAGCACAGATCCTGGATGTAGAGAACCACCCCGCATGTTTTCTACTCTATGAGGTTGGGCAAATCACATGACCTGACTGGATCTTAAGAGAGAATTGAACTAAATGGCCACTGACAAGCCTAGACTTATTTTGATGATCATATGAATTCTAAATTGTATGATGTATTTATTGTTTAAAAGTAAGTGGACGGTGAATAGAATGCTGTACTTAGTATCAGGAAGGACTGTTTTCAAATCTGGCTTCAGACATTTTTTATCTGTGTGACCATAAGCAAGTTACTTGACACTGCCTCCCTTTCCTCTTCTATAAAATGAACTCGAGAAAGGAATGACAAACTACTTCAGTATCTTTGACAAGAAAACCTTTAATGGGTTCATGAAAATGAACTGAAAAATTGAATTGATTGAAAAACTGATTGAAAGAATTGTTGGTATTTTCTGAGAATACTTTAAACAAGTCCATCAATCAGCCAATTGTATATGTACCATGTACATTTTTGGAGATGGCTAAGAATTAGAATTTTTTCTGACTTCAAACTTAAATCTGCCTCTTTGTAACTTCTTATTCTCCTTTCCAGGCCATAGCAAACAAATCTAAACACTTTATCTCATGTCAACTTTCAAATATTTAAGGATAGCTATCTTAATCACAACCCTCCTAAGTCTGTTCTTCTCCAAACTACATATCCCTAGGTCATTTAGCCTTTTCTCATATGGCATAAACTCAAGGATCTTCACCATTCTCATCATCATTTGTTGGTTACTGTCCAGCTTATCTTTGTTCTTTCTAAAATATAGAAATGAAATAAATGAAACAAGAATATTTTACCTGATTTTAGTATTTTAAAATAAATCAAATTACATAAAATGTATAATGATTTTTCAAAACAAATAATATAGATTAGACTACAAAAAGCAATATTCTGAAATTTGTATTTAAGGAATAATTTAAGTGTTTTTTGATGATTTTCTTTGGAGAAAGTCCCATGGAGGATGATTATATTTTCTCTCTCTACTTCTTCCTTGATGCACAACAAAGCCTAAATTCAGCTTGAAAATATAATAGTTGCTGATTTAAGGATTGTACACATTGCAATATTTGCGTCATCATGACAGTACCCACTTACAACCTGGAACATTTCTTGGACAACCTGCAATTAACTCTTATCAGAGTAACAGGTTCAACGGACACTGTTGAAATTTAGTTTACACACTGTTATCAGCATAACTACAATATTTGCACCCACTTATAGAAGGATGGTTACCACTAGAAAATCTCTTCCTTCTCATTTGCCAAAGGCAATGGTATCTTTAGTTGAACCCCATATTATAAATGAGAGCATGGAAATAATGACAAAGCCATCAGCACATACTGAGTTGTTCACTAATTACCATTTGCCTTAGAAGGGTATTTATCTTGCCTCTGAACAACAAACGGCAAAAGAGAAAACTACAACTATTAAGACTTCATGTTTATGTAGATAGCATCCTTTTTAGCTCACAACTGTTAAGAGTTCATGTTTATGTAGACAGCACTCTTATAGTTTATAAAATGCTTTCTTCTCAAGGTTTCTGTAAGATATGTAGAACAGGCATTATTCTCTCCCCTGCCCCCATTATACAGGTAAAAAGACCAAGACCCAGAATGGTTATTTTTTAATAATACCTTTATATTTTTCAAAATACATGCAAAAATGGTTTTCAACATTCAGCCTTGCAAAACCTTACATTCCATATTTTTCTTTCTCCCTCTCCATCTCCCTTCTTTCCTAGACAGCAAGTAATCCAATATAGGTTAAATATGGTCATTTCTTCTAAACTTATTTGCATATTTATCATGTTGCACAAGAAAAAAAAAACAGATCAAAAAGGGGAAAAAATGAGAAAAAAACAAGCAAGCAAACAATAACAACAAAATGTGAAAATACTATGTCATGACCCACATTCATTCCTCATCGTTCTCTCTCTGGTTGCAGATGACTTTCTCCATCACAAATCTATTGGAATTGTCTTGAAACAGCTCATTGTTGAAAAGAGCCAAGTCCATCACGGTTGATCATCACATAATCTTGTTGCTGTGTACAATGATCTTTTGGTCCAAAATGGTTATTAAGAGATTTTTCATTCCAAGTCAAGTCAAATCTGTGAACCTGTGGTCTATAGGCTTTACATTATGCTTTTTCCAATACAACCAGAACATACCTCAGATCTAGAATAACCACAAAACTTTTGACTGTGGTGATATTTGTCATTATGTTTTTATTGGCCAACTTTGGCTAATCACTTGCTGGTGTTTTCCACCTTTATCCCAGATGCTTGATGATTTTACATCCTCTTGGCTGTTAAGTACTCCCCATTATGACACCTCACCTAGGACATCCTTAAAAGTAGTACTCTAGACTCTATAACTTTTGTGACACTCCATCCATCCCTCAATTTCTCTGCCTTGGAGGCCAGTCCCTTAGAAATCAGTTATGTGATTAAGAGTAATAACAATGTTGTTGTTCAGTTCTTTTAGTCATGTCTCCCTCTTCATGACCCCATTTGGGGTTTTCTTGGCAAATATACTGCAGGGGGTGGGGTTGTCATTTCTTTCTCCAGCTCATTTTATAGATGAGGATACTGAGGCAGACAGGGTTAAATGACTTGTCCAGGATCACACAGCTACTAAGTATCTGAGACTGGATTGAATTCAGGAAGATGAGCCTTTTCGTTATGCCATTTAACTACTTGATAACAACACTAACTAGCGCTCATGTAGCACTTAATAGTTTGTAAAGCCCTTGACATATGTTTTTATTAGAGCTTTACATCAATCCTGCAAAGTGTTATTATCCCTATTTTACAGATGAAAAAACTAAAGTTGAAAGAAATTAAATGACTTACCCACATTCACACAGCTAGTAAGTATTTTAGCAAGACAATTAGGGTACAAAGTATGAAGTGTCTGGGGCCAGATAATTAGCTTCCTAAATATCCCTCCACAGACCTTACCTTGCTTGTTAGTTAAAATTCCCACATTTTCTTGTATCAATGTTTTTCCATTATTGTATAAAAATTGGTTTAATTTTTAATGTTAATATTTTTAGAAGAGTAAAGGAGTGTTGAGCAGTGATTTTACTGGTATGGGCAACTCCTGATGGGTAAACTTCCTTCCTATTGGTAGGTCAATAAGCATGTAAGTAGAATGTAAATCCAGGGTGGTTTACTCTGGTTGCTGCTTGTTTATCTTATGCTTAAACCTGTCTACTGCCATAAATCCAGTACCACCACAATGTATTAAATATAAGACATATTCACCCAGAATTCAGAGCACTCCTGACCTAGACACAGTCTACTGTGAAAATTATCAATCAATAACTTGAAAAGTAAATAGGAGAAATTTATTAATGAGAATTGTTTATAGGATAAACATTAAGATTATAATTGTCAGTCCTCATTTGTAATATATAGACACTTGGAAATATGTGTTACCATAGAGGTAGAGTTTATGACAAATAGGTAAAAAATGACCTGTTGACCAGTCAGTGTTCAGTAGGGTACACCAGCTGCTGCCATCATCATTTCTTCCATCTATCACCTATCTCTGCTTGGAACATCAGAATTGGGGAAGTTTTTAAGCAGGCTGTTTATTTTTGGTACTCCAGTATCTCTTTTTTCATTTCTCCTCTGCCTTCTAATATCATCCCTTTCATGACCTTTAGGAACCTGTGCAAGGCCTCCATGGTGACACCCCCTCTTTTATCTAGTTTATGCTTTTCCATAATACCTAGTCCTTCAAAATTTTAATTATCTTTCTTCTTTGTCTTTAATCCAAATGCTCAGTCTCTTCCTTAATGAAGTTGATCAGAAAAAGGAGATCAAATTGTGTTACAATGAAACAAGTCTAATTAGAATTATATGTGAAAATTGAGAAATCCTCTTGTTCAGCCCTCTCATTTACATGGTGAAAATAATTACCTTTCCCAGGGTCATAAAGCAGTTACTTATAGTACCAGGATTTGACCTGAGATCTCTTGATGACTATATTATATCTAATACTTAATATATTATGTTAAACTAGCTTGTTAAGTCACACTATAGTGTGAATGACTAATAAAATTTATTTGGAAATATTTTCAGAATTGTGTTAGTATGGGGAGAAAAATCAGTCAATGTGGGAAGGGAAAATTGAAGTCATTAGTATTTATCCCTCTTCTCTTGAGATTGTTACATTTGTCTACTTCCTCTCCCCCTATTTCCAGAGACTATTATGTATGAGTGTAGGCACACATATGCAGTCTTGTCCATCCCACAGATATACCAGAGGAATAAGAGTCATCGGCTTCAAAAAAGCATCACTTTTTTGAAAGATTTTTTCCCCATGCATCCAATCAATACCAAAACACATTTTCACAAATCCAAACCAGTCCAGGAATAATGACAGTAAGACTCAATTATAGATGCACACTAACATGAGATTTGTGCTGATAACTAGGAGAAAATGAAAATATTTATCTTCCGCTTCCCAAATGGATTTTGTGGCTTTCTCCCTTATAATTATTTCTGGTTTTGTATCCAGTTAAGAATGCCAGAGGCCCCTGAAATCATCCTTTATGTCCTAATTTCTATCAGGCAGAGAATAAATGTTTTCTTGCCTGTTAGTACTTTCAGCATACTTAGTAGATAATCTAAAAGAACAGAATTCCTTCTTGGGATAATGAATAAACTACTGAATTAAACTTGTGAACTCTAACAGAGTCATCTATTAGGGTATTCCCTTCTCTTCACTTTTCCTCCTTCCCTTCTGAATTGGATATGACTAAAAGGACATTTTTATGACTCTCAGTTACTTAGCAGATCTCTGAGAGACTAGTCTCCAAGAGAGAAGGTAGATGGAATATCAGAAAAATTTCAGTGCCTAAATTGCCTGCTTCCCAGGATTGTTGAGAGGATAAAATTGGATAATTTTATAAAATGCTATGAAAACATTAAAATACTATGTAAAAACGCTAATAATATTTTGTAGGTTCATGTGGTAAATGGCTATACTCTTTTGTTAGAGACTGAATGAAAAGAAGCAAATGTAAATGATTGGAGAACAGTATTGTGTTAAATACAGGAAAGGATTTTTTGATTCCCACTTTAGAAAAATTAAAAATGAAAAATGAATCTTCTTCCCCAAAGCCTTTGAATTGAAGAGTGTTGATTCTGGGTTTCTAGTCCTTTTGAGGAGAGGTGACAGAATGAACTACCAAAATGTTTCCTACTTTATGATTCTCTAAATGCCTTAAACACCAAGAAAAAAATGAAACATAAGTTCAATTATTTTTATGGTTGCAATGGAAACAGGGTAAGGAATAATTTTTAAATCTGAAAGTGAGGATCTCTCCATATACTTCTCTTGTTTAAAGTGCTAAGAAGTTAGGGGAGACAGTGCAGCTCCAGGTTTTCAGGAAGTTATTTATTGTTTTATGAATTTTGGGGGATGGTGGGACTTCCAAATTTGTCCAATTATGATAGGATTAAAAAATACAAATATTTTGTATGTGGATTTTAGAACTAATTTTTTATCACTTTAGAGTTTCTCTTTAATTTCTTATATTCTTTTTCAACCTGGAAATTATATTTTGCATGCATTTGCAATGTACTGATATTTTTAATTATGCACATGAACAGAAGGCTCATAATGTTTCATATTTTGTCTTTATATCCTCCATGACTAAAACAATGACAGGCACTTGGTAGGAACTTATTAAATGCTCACTACTTAAATTGATCAAAAACAAATAATTTTCTTTTCTTCTCTAAACTATTTGACATAGAATAATGGTAATATGTTTTAAAAGAGGAAATTTTAAGATTGATTTGAAAGCAAACAAAAACACTAAAACAAAAACAATTTCTATCCACAAACTTCTTCCCAACAGAAATGCATTGCTTTGGGAGAGATCATTTCATCTCTCCTCTCAATGCCCTTTACTCCCCGAATCCTATGAAGTCTTCAAGCATAGGATCACACATCAGAGATATTGTGAAAAGTTATTATTTTGTTTTTTTCAAGGACAAATTGATAAATTATTTGTTAACTGCCAGGCACCATGTTGGATGTGGGGGAGGCAAAGATAAAAATAAAACAGTCCTTGCTGAAGCCCCTTCCTGCGATTCTGTTATTGTGACAGTTTTACCCTGTGAAAACATGTGAATGGGGCATGTGAATTACTCCCCTCTGTGTCCAAAAATTCATTGAATATGACCTCAGGATTACTACTGCAATTTTTTATGCTAACTCATGATGTGGGCATTATAGTATGAACTAATTTTATTAACCAATATTGCAAAATGTAAAATTTAGCTGTAAGTCTCAAAAAAATACTGGGTAACTTTATAATAGACTATTGAGAACCTTACTTATAGTAAGCATCTATAGTAAGAATCTTATACATAATCGATATATTCATTGGCTGACTTTATTGGATTTTTTTTAATGGGAAAGCTTGGGATGTATTGTTGTTGTTTCTTATAATCATGTTAATGAAGGAATAAACCAAACATGATCACAAAAAACTCTCTTATGGTTGATATGGTTTTTACTTGCAATGGAAAGTTCTAATATATTAATTTATAAACTTTGTTAAAAATCTCTGGTAATCATTAATATAGCTGGAATGACTGTACTGACAATGTTATCATTTTGGTTATTGTAATAGAACCAGCTAAAGTTTGCATTGTGAAAAGGGTGTGAGAACCAGGAGAAATGTTTCCTATATTTTTTTTTTCCTGAGGCCATTGGAATTAAGTAACTTGGCCAGAGTCACATAGCTAGGAAGCCTTAAGTGTCTGAGACCAGATTTGAACTCTCCTGACTTCAGGACTGGTGCTCTATTCACTACGCCACCTACCTGCCCCAATGTTTCCTATAATTTTGACTTAAAGAAATAATCAATCAGCCAATAAACTTTTATTCAGTGCCTACTATCTAACAGGTACTGTCCTAAGTACAAGAGATACACGGAAAGGCAAAAGTCCTTGCCCTCATTGTGCTCACAGTCTGGTTGGAGAGATAATATGTAAACAACTGTGTACAGACAAGATTTATACTGAATAAAATGAAAATAATCAACAGAGGGAAGGCACTAGAATTGAGAGAGATGGTTTGAGGGAAAGTTTCCTTTAGAAGATGGGATTTTGTCTGGAATTTGTAGACCCATGAGGCAGAAATGAGGAAGAAAATCATTCCAGTCATGGGAAAAATAAGCGAAAATACCTAGTCAGGAGATGGAGTATTTCATTTAAAGAATAGCAAGGAAGCCAGTGTCACAAAATCTCAGGGTAGGTGAGATGAAATATAAAGTATAAGAAGACCATCAAGGTGCAGGGGAAAATGTTTGAAAGGACTAAAATACCAAACAGAAAAATTTATATTTGATCCTAGAACGTTAAGAAAATCTCCTTTGTTTAAGATTGATTAATAATTAAGTTATCAGAAAATATTGAAGTTACTTTCACTTCATTTAGGGGAGACATCAAAATTAATAATAAAACTTTTCAGTCCAGTTCAATTAAATCTTTTCTGATATCTTAATTTTCCTACCTGCTGACAAGCCACTTGGAAATGGTGCATTGTGATAGTGTTGGGCCTAAAGTCAAGAAGACCTGGATTCAGTTCTATCTTAGTTACTTACCAGGTTATCCTGGACAAATCATTTAACTATTCCCAGTCTCAGTTTCCACATTTGTAAAATTGGGGTAATAATAGCACCTGCTCCTAGGTCATGAGAATAAAATGAGATATTATTTGTAAAGTGATCTGAAAGCACTTTAAAGTGAAATAGATAGGGGTGGTGTGTGTATATATTTGTGTGTATGTATTATATGTATAGTGTGTGAAATGTATATGTATACACACCACACATATGTATATAACATCTATATGTTCAACACAGAGAGAAGGCTATAGATATAGTATAGCTATAGCTGAAGTATAGCTATTGTTAGTAATAGTTATTTTGCAAATGAGGAAAGTGAACAAAGCTACAAGACTTGACCTTTGTCACATGACTACTAAGTGATGAAGAAAGATGACTTTGTGAAAGTTAGAGAAAATAAAAATTATATAGTTCTAAAATTCTTCTTGAATCTTACTAGTGAATTTTGTTTAACAATATCAGTCACCTTCACAATTACATAATTGTCAGAGACTTAGAAGAATTAGTCATTATAATCATTCCATGTTAGTGGATAAATTTGACCAGAAAAAATATGGATGGAATGGGACAGGAATGTATTAGCTGTCCAACTTGTGAAGTTGTAAAAGGAAGTTTTTTTTTTAAAAAGTATTGTCAGAAAGAAAAAAATGTAGTAGAAAGATAATATAAAAACATAGGAACTTCAAATAGAATGAAAAGAAAATACTGAAGCACAGAAACTAAAACCAGAAAAAAATAGAATGAAGAGAAAATACAAACACTCGAAAGGAGAGGCTATAAAGGTGAAAGATGTTTATACAATATTATACCCATTTTAGCTGGTGGCATGGTCCTTGGCAGGTTTAAACATAATGAGCCTCATTTATATTAAACTTCATTGAAATCCATGATAATTATTCTCTTCATAACAAATGTTTCCCTCTCTGAATGTCATTCTTCTGTTTTTAACCTAAGAATTCTTTTTAATGAAGAAAAATATGAATGAAATATTTAACAGAATATATATAAAAAAGGCATATAGAAGAGATTAATAGATGGGAGGAGGGGGAAATATAATGATAGAGGTCTCTAATGAGGACCTGTCAGAGATAGCACAGTGTGTCTAAGATGCTCTTTCAGCAAGTCCTTCATGTTTCACTGTGATTGGGGAATTGATGTTGCCTAGTTTCAAAAGACTAGAAGAATTAGCCAAATAAGGGAACTACAAGGATAGGATTGAAAGGGAGAGTTGTTTTCCATGAAAAGAATAATTATCATAAAGCTCAATTAGAGAAAACAGAACAGAGTACTTTGTGCTCCAGATTCTTAGGATGGAGTTTCCATGGTGCCAGCCATACTATGCAACTTTGTCCAGGGCCAAATGTACATTTATACACAAATCATTGTGTTAATTTAACTACAGATAAAAGAGACAATAAAGGGATTATTCTTTAAAAGTGATGCTTTACCTTACCAATACTTAGAAACTTAAAATAATTGATTCTTCTCAAGAAGGTAGGAATGAAGTAGCTTATTTTTAGGTAAAATGTTTAAAAAAGAACTTGTGACTACCTCCAACCATTAAAGAATCCAGATATCCACCAACTTTTTATAAGTGACTTTTTTTTTACAACTCTTATCAGGCTTATAGTCTTATAGGCTCTAGACTTTTTTTAACCTATAAAAGACCTTAATAATCATACATTTCTTATTTCTGTTGTTTGTGTTTCCTTCAGATCAATAGATCTAAGCTGAAAGGTATCTCAGAAACCATATAGTACAGTACCTTCTTTTTACAGATGAAAAAAAAAACTCAATCAAGGGTAATTATATGACTTCCCCAATCTCTTTAGGCACCAATCTCTTTGCACTGATAAAATGGTACCTGAATCTTAAATAGTCAAGCTAGAATTTTCTTTCTCTTCACTCTAGCTCAGTCTAGCCTCATATACACTCACAGTACTCACATTGATGCCAAAATTATGACCTGGATTTAAATAGTGATTATATATGACATAGTTTCTTCCCTTACATAATCCAATTTCTCATCAAATTCACAATAAAACTTTGTCATTATGGGTAAAAGGAAAGGGGAGGGAAGAAAGGAATGAATGAATGAGATGATACAATGGATAGAGCAACCATATTAAAGTCCCCAACATGAGAGTTCAAAATCCTGCCTCAGATACTTCCTAGTTTTGTGACCCTGAGAAAATCACTTACTTATTTTACCTTAGTTTTCTCATCTATATAATGAGAAGATCAAATACTAAGGTTCCTTTCTTTTCTAAAGCACTGGTTCTATAATGAAAACTGGAAGGGATGGGGATGGAGGAGGTCCAAAAATTTTCCCCTTATTTAATTTCTTGATTTTCTTCCCTTTTAGTGATGATTATGCATGAACAGTTTTATATTGATTAGAAAGAACCACTTAAATGGACATTTTATGGTGTAATTTTTTTTCCTTATCAGATTCTATTGTCATTATAAAGCAGATTGGGAAAGCAGTGATTTAGAGACACTTAAGATCCAGCTCAATTATAAATCAAAATTTATTTCCCACTCATGAAAGCCTGACTTGAATCAAAAGTAGAAAAATAGAAATCTTTTCAGGAACAAAACATTTTATGAATGATAAACAATACCTGGACATTTTGCTTCATGAAGTTAATATTTTTAACTTGGCAAGGAAAAGTATTTAGCTGAATATTATGTTCTTCCCTTAATTTGGCATCTTGACAATGGATTTGGAGAGTATAATATTAGATATTTTCTAATAGAAAATATCTGTGAGTCTATGAACCACTTTAGAACTTAAATCTGAGTTCATCCCTTTTTAAAATTGCCAGGTTTAACTTTTGGTACTCAATCATACTTTTTCTGAAATTATTATTAAACATAAATAACACACCAAAACTGTTGTGGAATAATAAGGAATGGATGCAATAAAGTTCCTCTTTATAAGAATATTGCACTGTAAAAAACATCTTTTATTATTATTGTTTTCTTCTTAAAATTAAAATGACTAACATAAAAATTTGCATTTGAAATTTGGTTAGTAAATACCTTGTTTAGGAAAAAAGTTGCTGGGGCAGCTAGAAGGCATAGTGGAGTCAGTTGAAAAGAGCATGTTTTCCAAAGACACACTTTATTTTCAGAAACTTCAGATGTAAAAAATTGAGGTAAACAGAGGTTAAATTACTTGCCCAGAATCCTACAACTAGCAAATGTCTGAGGCTGGATTTGAACTCAGGTCTTCCTAATGATAGGTTTAACACTATCCACTGAACCCCCAGTTGCTTAAAGTCTCTAATAGCCATACTTGATCTAAACTCTCCTCAAGGAAGCATGGAGCCAGTCTTATAGAAAGGACTGTGAACTCCTGTGATTCTAAAGATTAACCCTCAGGGCTTACTTTATCCACGGTATGTTTAAATGACATTATATATGTAAGACACTTTGCGAACTTTAAAAACTAAACAAATGCTAGCTCTTGTTTTTATTTATTATGTCTCCTTAAAAAAATCCTTTCCATCTGATTATCAGGGCCTGAAATTCCGTAGTAAAGGCGAAAGTCAGCTATTAATGCAACAATTAGACAAAAGGTTTAATTGAACTAATTCATTTTGTGGGTTTTTTAAAATAATAATTGGCAATCAAACAAGCAGCATGTATAAACCATTGATGCAGATGCTTTCTTGCTTCACAAGGAAGGACCTAGAAAGTAGGAGAACACTAAATATGATTGGGAAACAAGATAACTGCCTTTAAGCAGGGGAAATTGTCAAAAAATTGAACAAGGGGATACAAGAAACAAATCCGTAGCTTCATAATTTTGCTTCAGGACAAACTTGTTTCGCTTCAATTGTGTGTAACAAATACAAACTCTGAGTGGAGATTTTTGGGGCTTAAAGTATACTTTGTGCTGAATTGGAAATACATTTTCAAAGTACTTAGTTTACAATCTGGGTTGAAGTGATAAGTAACCTTAAATTGAGTTGCTTTATTTCTAGTCATACAAAAGGCAATATACTTAGGGAAAGTATGTGATTAGAAAAATTAGATATAGATGTCTCTAAAACCATTCATTGATGAAGGGACATTACTACTTTTGGATAGCTGCTCTGCATCCTATAGTCAGGAAGAGATCTATAAAAGTAATGTGAAGATGGAAATTCTAGAAAGAAGTCAATGAATCTGAAACTAAATTTCTCTTTTTTTCATCTTCTATAGTTGTTGCAGAAAATTGATAAAGTTTAGGGAAATGGGAAATTCTGAAATCTGAAAATGACTTCGTTCTTTTTTAACTTTATGATATTTTGACTTTATAGCATTTTTTCCCAGTTACATGTCAAGAAAATTTTTAGCATTCATTCTTATAAGGTTTCAAGTTTCAAAATTTTCTCCTTTTCTCTCCTTCCCATTTTCCAAAGATATCTGGCAGTTTAATATAATTTGTACATGTGCTATCATGTAAAACATATTACCGTATTAGTCATACTTGTGAAAGAAGAAATGCCAAAAAGAAAAAAAAAAGCACAAAAAAAGAATGAAGTAAGTGAAAAAAAAAGTCTCAATCTGTATCCAGAGTTCATCAGTTCTTTATCTGAACTTTGATAGCATTTTCCTTTGTACTTGTCCTTTTTTTGGTCTTGTATTATTGTGTTGCTAAAAATAGCTGAGTCAGTAATGTCTAATCATCACACAAGTTTCTGATACTGTGTATACTGTTTTCCTGGTTCTATTCATTGCACTTTGCATCAGTTCATACGTATTTCCAGGCTTTCCCAAAATCTATCTGTTCATCATTTCTTATTGCACATATACATTCATATATCACAGCTTGTTCAGTCATTCCCTAATTGATTGAAATCCTGTCAATTTCCAATATTTTGCCACAATAAAAAGAATTTTTCCATTCTTTAATGATTCCTTTGGGATATAGACCTAGTAGTGGTATTACTGGACCAAAGGGTATGCATAATTTGGTTGCCTTTGGACACTGTTACAGATGGCTCTCCAAAATATTGGATCAGTTCATAACTCCACCAACATTGCCTTAGTGTCCAAATTTTCCAATATCTCCAATGTTTATCAGTTTCTTTTTTGGGGTCATATTAGCCAATCTGATAGGTATAAAGTAGGATCTCAGAGTTATTTTAATTTACATTTCTCTAATCAAAAGTGATATAGAACACTTCTTCTATACCTATAGATAGCTTTGATTTCTTCACCCAAAGACTTCCTGTTCATATCCTTTGATAATTTATTAATTGAGGCATGGTTTGTATTCTTATAAATTTGACTCTGTTATCTATATATTTGAAAAATGAAGCTGTTATCAGAGACACTTGTTGTAAAGATTGTTCCCCAATTTTCTGCTTTCCTTCTAATTTTATTTATATTAGTTTTGTTTGTACAAACACTTTTTAATTTAATATAATCGAAGTTATCCATTTTTCATTACATAATGCTCTTTATCTCTTGTATGGTCATGAATTCTTCTTCTCCCTATAGATACTGCTAGATTATTTCTTGCTCTTCTTATTTGCACATTCGCAATTATGATTACCTGTGTATTTCCCTTCATCCTATTCTTCCTTCTGTTTGTCCTCTCTACTTTCCTCCCTTTTCTCCAAACCCAGTGTTTTTCTTCTGTTTACTATCTCCCTAGATCTGCCCTTCTTTCAATCGCTATCCCATCCTTTTCTTAATTTCCTCCTCTCTTCCTATTTTCCTGACTTTTATTTTCTCCAAAAAGACTTACCTATTTCAGAAATCATAAAATTAGGGAGAAAAAAAGACAAAAGAACAATGCATTTGTTATTCATAAATTAATTACAAAGTTCTTTTTTAAGACCTTTCAGAATTATATATTGATAAAATTCTGGGATTTTCATAAGTTTTTTAAAGAATTTCATAATTTTTATTTCCTTATAATTTCCTTTTAAAAATTTAGTCATTGAATTTGCCACACAAAGGACCCGAATAAACTAAATGAAAACTGTAACTGAGAGTATTCTTCATTTTTGTGCATATTTACAGCTATGTTGAGAGATACTACCTTATTATCTACTAAGGCAGGTGGACCTAGAGTCAGCTTCCTGAGTTCATGTATCACCTCGAAAAGTAGATATACTAACCATATGGAAAGTCACTTAATGTCAGTTTATATATTTGTAAAATGGGGACAATAATAGTACCTACCTCCCAAGGTTATTGTGAGGATACAATAAGATAATTGTAAAATATTTTGAAAGATCTGCTATACTTTATAAATGATAATATTGTTGTTATCATTCCCTATTATGAATTTAATCTTTTTAGGGCATTTTTCTTTCCCTGAAGCCATTTGCCAATACATAGTACTGATCTTCAGGGCTTGGTATCTTGAAACTGTTGTGGAAAGAGCTCTCTATACAATCAGACTTGCCTTCAAATTCAATCACTTTCTCTTTGTATAATAGAGAAATCTACCTCTCGGGGCCAGTGTTTCCTTGCCTATATCTTGAGAGGTTTGAACTAAAGGATATTAAAATACTATCGAGCTGTTACTTAGTGTGTTTCCTCAATTGACAATTAGGGGGAAATATTTTGTTTGGATGAGCTCTCTCTGATTGGGTTTAGGCTTGTAATTTGACAATCCAAGTTAAGCTATGACTATGCTATAGTTATTTCAGAAATGGATATTGGTGTTTTATACACTTTCCAAATCTATACTTTGTATTACTTTTTAATTAGTTTTTTCCCCCTTTACCTATCTAATGAATCACTCTGGGAGAAGAGAATAGAGCCAGGGGATAATCTCAAATTTGTCTTCATTGAATTAAAAGAAGAGATATATATTCATACTTATTCCCATGTATACCCAGAATCAAAGTGCAACATATTGGTGTTAGTGAAAAGAGTATATATGTATGTATGTATGTGTATATATATATAATATATATATGTATATATATATATGTCCTAGATATATAGATATAGATGAAATGGATATAGATATAAATATATAGGTATTTATCTGTTAGATAGAAGAAAATGTGTGATAGAGTTATTCAATGTTCAGCTATTAGAATGATAGCATTACATTTGCACCAAGTATAGTAGTAAGTATACCTTCTGAAATGAATGCAGCCATATTTGAATATAGTTGTTGACATCTGCATTTACTGATATGGTATAAAGAGCATCTTTGGAAGAAAAATGTGAATATGACCTTGTACTACTCTCTCCAGGTTCATTTTCTCAGTTTATATCTAATTAATAGTATGTCTACTTTCTAGTATAATAGGGATCTTTGGGATCCTGTTTGCTTAGTCTGACCATAAATAGTGAGAATAAATCACAATAGTGGTTTAGTTTTGTTAGCTCACAGTGGGAATCAGCCTATGATGAAATGTGGCCTCAGGCTCTGTTGAACCATTACATGCCTGAATAGCCCAGCTCTGAGGCTTTCCTTCTTAATATCATAAAATGAGATCATTTTTGTAAAGCACAGTAGGTGCTTAATAAATGCATATTTCCTTTCCTATCAAGCAAGAATCTCAAAAAGGGAATTTAATTTGGAGTGAAAATTTATTAGGTGAAAATAGCATAGGGAGAGCAAAGAGAGTTAACAAGAAAAAGGGTCTCCAATATCCAGGATATCAAAGTTGCTATTAAAAGTTTACAAAAGCTATAGTGGAAGAGAGAACATTATAGGGAATGAGTAGACAAGGAAAGTAGCCAAAGTCAGAGATCAAGCTACAGAAACAGATGGAGTAGCATATTTGTAGATCAGCAGTTTTTCCTTTGCTCACAAAACTAGCATCATAACACCTGTTTTACATGTATGCTAGCCAAACTCCCTTCTGTTTTTTTTTTTTTTTTAAGATGACAATGTCCCAGCTAGAAATAGAAGCTATGAGGGTACAGGCACAGAGACTATGGAAGGGTCAATAATGCTAAGTATTGCAGACAGATCAAGAAGAATAAGTCTTAAGGGGAAGAAAATGTTTACTTTAGAAATTTGGAGAGCACTAGTTCTTTAGTAGTTTCTTTCAGTAAAGCAGAGGAAGAGAAATATAAAAGGCTGAAATGAGTGCATAAAAGGGAACTAAGATAGTATTAACTATTAAGGAGTCTGGCAGTGAATGGATTGAGAAATATGGACCAAAAGATGTGTATACGGTAAGAATAAAGAAATGCTTTTAAGGGTAAAAATCATTTAAAAGATAAAGAGTAAATGTGAAGATTGATGATGCGAAATAATGGATGAGATAGGAATGAATTAAACCAAATGTTCAGGTAGAACATTTAGTCTTGGCAAAAACAGAAATGGCCTCTTCTTATGATCCAAAGGGGTGAGGACACAGGACAATTTAAGTATGAGAGAAAGAAGAATATTGAGGTCATTGGCATTGGTTTTTGGAGTGTGTGTTTTTCTTTTTTCCAATAAGAAGTCATACACTAAGAATGGGCAGCTAGGTGGTGCATTGTGCAGAGTGCTAGGTTTGGATGGAGTCTGAAAGACTCAACTTCCTGAGTTCAAATCTGGCCTCACACACTTATTAGTCATGTGATCCTAAGTAAGTCACTTAACCCTATGCCAAGAGAACCCCAAATGGAGTCATAAAGAATCAGCCAGAACTGAAACAACTGAACAATATTACATGCTAAGAAAAAGTATGTTGAGGATGGGTCGAGTCCTTATTGAGTATAAAAATGACCTCCAATAACCACTATAGTGATTGAGAAAGAGAATCAACAGGTGTTAAACCAGAGGACTTCCAAATAATATGAGCAGCTAATATAGACTAAAATTTTAAATGAACAAATTAGTTCAATTTTGTGATTTTCCAGCAATATGGATGGATCTGGGAGCAGGATTAAAGAAAGAGTATGATTAAGGTTATAGAGTTGGAGATCATGGAGAGAATTCATGTAGTTTCAGGATTCTGGGAACACTGAAATAGTAACTAAGAGATCATGAAAAATAAATTTCATTTAACTCATGATGTTGAGCAGTTACCTTGATATTTATCTACTTCTCATCTAAACAAATGTATTTTTAAAAAAAATTTAATATGAGCTATTCTTGAGGAGGATCTAGAATAAGGAAAAATGAATTTAACTAACATCTTTAATTCTTACTGACAATGACATCAAGCAAATAATTTATCTGGGACTCAGTTTCCTTATCTAGAAAAATACCAATAATAATACATTGCCATCTGCTTCCTAGAGTGAGAAAAGCACTTTGCAAACCAGCAAGTTCTACATAAATGTGAGTTATTATTAATTTATTAGCATTTTAAGAATCTAATTAATTTTTGATAGCTTTTATCATTACATTATATTTTTATTCATTTCATGAAATACATTCATGGCTTTAAATCATACAGCAAAAAATCATATTTTTTTATTGAAGGGTGATAATTAAAAAATTAAGGCCAACCCTCTCTTCCTTTTCTTTCATGTGAGCATGTGGAATCACAAAATTTGCAAATCAGAATGGGCTCCTTAAAATATTAGTGAAATAGACAATAATTACAAATTATATTCTTCCCAGCTTACTACATTATTGATAAATTCCATTCAGTGAAAAAGATTTTATTACATTTGACTGACATTTCAGTAAGCTTCTTTGAGTAACATCACTTTCAAGGCATTTACAAATATCTGCATTTTTTGGTACAAATAAAATAATAAAGGAGAATTACTTTTATTTCTCACTTGCCCTTAATGAGGATGTCCAACATAATCAGTTATGTATAAGGTACAGATACTGTGTGTAGATAAATGAGCAAGGGATAAAGAGGGGAGAAAGGGTAGCATAAGATAAGGTGGGGTACAGAAGGAGTGTTTAGATTAAAAAGAGTGGGATAAGGTATGCAGATTAATGAAAATGGGAGAAAGAAGCAAGGAAAGGATGGGGGGAGAAGATAAGGGAGGCCTCCATGGGTAGGAGGAGTTTAAGTAATAGCAAGGAAAGTTAAGGAGCAGAATTAAATTAGAAGAATTATCAGGCATAGTAAATAAGAGACATGCAGAAACACAACAAAGATCAAGAGTAGAATTTATTAGGGGAAAAATAGGGCTAGTAATTAATGATCTTAGACAAAGTCAAACTTAACGATTCAATCAAGAGATAAATCTTCATTATATGTTAGCTATGTTATTGTTGTTGTTTTAGATACATGTTTACATAAGGGTAAATGCATGTGTTTATATATCTATACAGAAATATATATGAGTATATGTGGATATGTATGCATTTTAAGTGTGTGTATGTGGGTACATAGACATATATGTGTGTGAGGGGTGGATGCATGTGTGCTTAACTGTAGCTTGCTTGGGGGATGTGAGGTGATGAAGGGGGAAAAAAAGAATAAAGTAAAAAATGCTCAGCAGAAAACAAAATAACCTACAAGGAAGCAAGAAAAGATGGACACTCATGAATATCCTTTCTTCTATTATTATATTTTCTTTCCTGAAATGGAAATTTATTGTTATATGTTTTGAATCCTCCCTGATATTCTGCTGGGCACATACTGTTTTGTTTTGTTTGTTTGTTTTTTAATTTTTAATTTTTTTGTTTTTGTTTTTTCTATTTTTCTATTTTTTATTTGGTTCAAGAAATTTTAAGAAAAGAAAAAGCAATTAAGTGACTGATCCTGCTTTTTAAAGAAAAAAAAGAAAAAACACAAGAATTTATATCTCATCACATAATGTCCCTAACAACTTTAGCCATAGGAATAAGCCACATTAACATTCTGTATCCTGATAAGCTATGAACTAACTTTTGGAGTGGCTCAATAATATGATTATGAATGGCATATCTGTATTCTGGCAAGACAATTGTGCTCACTAATAATGATTTCAGTTTAGTTTATAGCTCTGGGGAATGCTATCCATAACAGCAAGTGAAAGGGATGCCCTCTAGTCATGTTTTTTCTTCCCCTACTGTTTCTTGGTAGAATTTGTCCTTGTTTGAACAACTTTGATTTATGTCCCCTTGGTCATTAAATTGTCCAGGCATTTCTTTCAAACCTTGGTTTCTGATGGGGATAGGTGATAATATTTATTTGTTCTTAAGTATGATTAATTTATCTACTGAAAAAGCTACTATGGAAGTGTCCTACATAAGTAACTAAAGATTAAATGCATATGCTCCCACAAATGGCTTAGAAAGCTCAACTAGCAACATTCTTTTTATAGCGAATACTTAAAAAAAACAATAATTACTGGTGTCTCCTTTTTATAGTAGACAAAGATGATGGTTAACAAATTTTATATTCTTACTTCCTAAATGGCATGTGCATTAATTCTTTTCTTATTTTTTCACTGCCTTATCTTCCTTTCCAAACTACTTTATTTTATATTACTTCATATATATTTGTTTTTGTTAACTTTGCATTTATGGTATACAGACAGACAGACAGAACTTCTTTTATTGTGCTTCACTTTATTGCACTTGCAGATATTCGGGGGTTTGTTGTTGTTTTGTTTGTTTTGTTTTTGTTTTTACAAATGAAAAGTTTGTAACAAACCTTGAACAAATCTATTAGCAACATCTTTCTAACAACATATGCTAACATCATGTCTTTGTTTCAAGCTTTTCCATGATCATTATACCTATTAGCAGTTAAGGTTGTAATTGTTTAGAAGCTCATTCTTACTTAAGATAGAAACTTAATTGATAAATTAATAGTAAATCATAAAGAGCTGTGATTTACATTGATGGTGTTCATTACATATTGAAATCACTGATTCCTTCATTTATTTGATAATGCCAAAAGAATATAGTTTTAATATAGGGAACCAATTTCATTTCATTATTATTCAGAGAAGTAATACTACTTACCATTTATCTGAAGTCCAAAAAATAATAATAAAAAAATAATAAGGGTCTCCAAGAAAGCTAGCTTTTTATTGAAACTACTTAAAATTCAATGCATACATTCCATGCATTTATGGGATACCGATTCACCACAGTACCCAGATTGCACACTGTTAGTATTTACTTAGACCTAAGAACTTCCAAGCAAAAAACTGGATCCTCCAGCATTCGAGAAAATTTCCTTAGCCTTTTTCTGATATTTTTGACCTTATTATCACTAAAATAATCCATTCATCCATGTAAGGAATTTCATATTTGTTTATGATTCCAAGTGGCATTCTCCTTTCCTATATTTTATGACCTCAGAGTTTATCTAGCCATTTAAAAGATTCACTTGCAATCTCATTTCATGGAATTGTAGAAGAACAGATGGCAAAAGGGAGTAAGAGGATGGTAGAAATGCTTTCATGTATTTGAAAGAATTCTGTTAGCATAAATCTTCATTTTTTCCTCTTGTTTCAGGGCATTGTATGGTGTTCTTCATCACAAGTTTTGAATTTAGAGTGATCACATATTAAAACTGAAAGATGCAGTTCAGCTGTTTGTACACAAATATGCAGCAATTATGCTGGAACCATATTCATTTTAGAATCTCATTGTAACTATGGTGATGCAGAATTATGCTATTTGAAGAGAAATGTAAAAAATAAAACTACAAAATTGAAAAAATTTACAATGTGACATTTAGGAATACCTTTTAAATTGTTCATGCTTGGAAGTTATGATGAAAGTCACAGTATGCTTAAACTCCAATTTAAACTGGTATGTTTTATATATTTAGTTTTAATCAGTCTTTCTGATTATCTTCCTGGAACAATAGAGTTGAAAGATATCTTTAAAATTATATCAGCAATATCTGTCATTTTAGAGATTTTTAAAAATGAGATTAAGAGATAGAAAGTGTTGTTAAAAATCATCTGATACTTTTCTCAAGTTAGATAATTTATTATTTAATTTTCTTGAAACAAATAAAATCTCACTAACTGGAATCCTGTTGACTCACAACTTAAGTGCTTACTGGCACTTGAGTGTTATTTATATATTTCAAAGATTTAGATGAAAAGATTTTTAATTATTTGTATATTCCCAAATATCTGAATTTGGGAAATAATGCATATAACATATCTAAATGCATAATTCAGTATTTCAGTTTTCATCCAAAGTATTAGATATATACAAGCCTAGTTAAGGATAACCATGAATTTAAGGAGAGACAATTCTTCAGGATCCTTAAAATCTTTACTGTTGAATTTTCTTCTTTTCAATCCATATCCATGACTATGGTAATCCCACTGACATAATTGTAATCAATTTTATCAATGTTGAATATATGTGTGTATGTATGTGTACATAATATGTGTATATGCACATGGAGATTTATACAGAGAGAAAGAAAGAGAGAGAGAAAAAAGAGAGAGAGAGAGAGAGATTGGTTACTAATACCAGTCTTTCTTAACACATACAACCTTGATGCAAAGAAAATATGATTATTGAGTTGTTTCCCCTACTTTTTATTTATTTTCCATCAGTTAAATGGTATATTTTGTGCTACACACACCACTTTTATGGGGGTTTTGTGTGTTTTCATTCAGTGGTTTTTAAGAATAGATATTTTGCCAATGAAACACAAAAATTGTACCTTTTAAAGAGCATACTTCAATGAATTAGACATGTTGCAGTAATTGCTGATATGGGGAAGTCAAGTATTTAAAGGATCATTCAAGCCTTCAGTGAAAAAGTACCAATCACATCCAAGTGTAAAGGGGAAGTGTGGTTGGAAATGAAAAACACAACAAAAAATGACAGAGTTGCTCTAGTACAGACTATTAGTATGCAGAAAATAAGCAAAGTTCTTCCCAGGGATAGGATTGCTAGAGGGGTTACCACTGATTTCAATTCAATAAACATTTATTAAGCCCCTACTATGTTTCAGGCACTGCATTAAGAGTGGGGATACAATAATTAAAAAGAAAGGCAGTCGCTATTCTCAAGGAATTTACAATCTAGTGGGATGAGACAATGGATAAAAAGAAGCTACAAAGCAGGATGGGAGGTAAGAGTTACACAAGTTGTTTCTTGATGTTGGGGCATATTGTTCCTTGCAATAGCATATGTAGAGTGTAAAGAACCTAAAAGTTCAGTTTCTGCCCACTGTAAAGGAAGAAAATGGTATTAGTTTGATACTCCATTCTCTAGCTCTCTAATTTGAAGAAGATGGAGGAGCTGTCAAATCAAGGTTTGAGTTAGCAGCATGGTGATGAGATTATAAATATTTAACTTATACAAGATGCAAAGAGAATGTTTTTCATGGAGTTGAAACCAAGCAAAGTGGTGTAAGCTTCTTGAAAGTGGAAGAGCAGCAAGAAGAATAGTAGAAAACAGTTACCAACAGCTGCTATTCAAAACAAAACAAAATAAGATTTCTGTGACAAGGTAATACCAATACTAAAATATTGAAGATTACGGTTTGTTTTTTAACTTTTCAAAACTTTAACAGAACCAAAGCCAGAAGTTCATGTGAGCCTGTGAAATATAGATATCTTCATCACCATCAAATATTTTTGATTCTTGTCTTTACTTCTCGGGGGCATGAAAATCTTGTCCCAACTCCAAGAAATATTGAATATTGATGAATGTATTGTTATACCTGGTTGTAGTGGCACACATAATTCATACTATTTGGAGATGCTAAGCCTAGAGGATCATTTGAGTTCAGATGTTCTGAGTTGGAACAGAGCTAAAAATGGTAACATATTCTTATCCATATTACAATAAGTCCAGTATCAATATAGTGAACCTCTATTACTGGTCACCAGATTGCCTAAGGAGGGATAAATTGTCCTTGATTATGAAAAAATAGGCTTTAATTTCATAATCTGAAAATTGTCTGTTCATATCCCTTGACCACTTATCTATTGAAGAGTGGCTTGAATTCTTATATATATGAGACAATTCTCTATATATTTTAGAAATGAGGCCTTTATCAGAACCATTAAATGTAAAGATGATTTCCCAATTTGATGCTTCCCTCCTAATCTTGTCTGCATTAGTTTTATTTGTACAGAAACTTTTTAACTTAATATAATCAAAATTATCTATCTGGTGTTCAATTAAGAGTTCCAGATCTTCTTTGGACATGAATTTATTCCATCTCCACAGGTCTGAGAGGTAAACTATACTACGTTCCTCTAATTCGCTTACAAAATCACTCTTTATATCTAGATCATGAACCCATTTAGATATTATCTTGGTATGTGGTGTTAGGTGTAGGTCAAGCCCTAATTTCTTCCACACTAGTTTCCAATTTTCCCAGCAGTTTTTGCCAAATAGTGAGTACTTATCCCAAAAGCTGGGGTCTTTGGGTTTACCAAACACTAAATTGTTAAAGTTATTGCCTAGATTGCCCTGATATCCTATCCTATGCCACTGATCGACTGCTCTATTTCTCAGCCAGTACGAAATGGTTTTGATGACTGCTGCTTTATAATATAGTTTTAGATCTGGTACAGCAAGGCCACCTTC
>JAJPUD010000097.1:885123-979866 GCA_023553655.1 Myrmecobius fasciatus | reverse complement strand
TTCATCCTATATGTGTCACTATGTTTTAGATGTGTTTCTTGTAGACAACATATTGTGGGATTCTGGTTTTTAATCCAGTCTGATATCTGCTTCCGCTTTATGGGAGAGTTCATCCCATTCACATTCACAGTTATTAGTTATTTTAACTAATTCTTTATTTTCTGCCATCTTATTTACCCAAGTTATGTTTTTCCCTTTCCTTTCCGCTTTCTCCCTTCCCCCCTCCTCAGTATTTTGCTTTTGATGACCCCCTCTCCCAAACAATCCTCCACCTTTTAGATCCCCTCCCCCTTTTTTACTCCTTTCCACTGATTCTTTTATTTTCCCTTCTATTAGTTTTTCCCTTTCTTTTCCTCCTTACCTTCCCACTTCCCTCTAGCAACAGACAAGTTTCTCTGTGAAATCAAATGTCTGATATACACTTTTAGAGCCCAAACTGATGAGAGTAAGATTTACACAATGCACATCTCCCTGCCTTCTTCCTCTCAATTATATTAAGTTTTCTTTGCCTCTTCATGAGATATTATCTTGTTTTTACCTCCTTTTTTAAATCCTATTTTAACCCCTTTTCCCTCTTTTCCCCCTCTAGTTTTATTTTTCATATTATCAAAGTAATATCTAGTTAATTATACCCCCAAACTTTAAGTATCCCCATAGTAGAAATAAAGTTCTCAAGAGAACTTTTCTTTTTACCTTTTTATGCTTCTCTTGAGTTCTGTGTTTGGAGGTCGAATTTTTTGTTCAGATGTGGTCTTTTCATTAGAAATAGGTGAAATTCACCTATATCATTAAAAGACCATCTTCTTCCCTGGAGAATGATGCTCATTCTAGTTGGATAGGTTATTCTTGGCTGTAATCCAAGTTCCTTTGCCTTTTGGAATATCTGGTTCCAGGCCCTTCAATCCTTCAAGGTGGAGGCTGACAGATCATATGTGATTCTAATTATTGATCCTTGGTATTTGAATTGTTTCTAGCTGCTAGCAAAATCTTTTCCTTGGTGAGGTAGTCCTGACATTTAGCCACGATATTCCTTGGGGTTTTAATTTTGGGGTCTCTTTCAGGAGGTGATCGGTGAATTCTTTGAATGGTGATTTTGCCTTCTGATTCTACAACCTCAGGGCAGTTTTCTTTTAGGATTTTCTGGAAGATAGTGTTTAGATTCTTTTTTTTCATCATGGCTTTCAGGAAGTCCAATAATCTTTAGATTATCTCTCCTAGATCTATTTTCCAAGTCAGTTGCTTTTCCTAGGAGATATTTCATATTTTCTTCTATTTTTTCATTCTTTTGTTTTTGTTTGACTGATTCTTGAAGTCTTATTGAGTCATTCACTTGCATTTGTTCAATTCTTATTTTTAAAGTGTGTTTTTTTCAGTTACCTTTTTTAGCTCCTTTTGTAAGTGGCCAATTTGTTCATTGCATACTTTTTCCACTTCACCAATTTTGTTTTTCAAGAAATTGGTGTCTTTTTCATATCTCTTTTGCAGGGCATCATATCCTTCTTGCAAGATATTGTATCCTTCTTGCACTGATTTCAGTTTATTTTCCCATTTATCCTCCAGTTCTCTTTTGAGATTCTTTATGCAATCTTCCAGAAAGGCCTTTTGAAAAGGGGACCAGTGATGGTCATTGCTGATTTCCTCTTGAGTTTTGTCTGAATGAACCTCAGGATCTGGGGTCTGCCCTTCTTTCTCTCGATAGAAGCTCTCTATAGTGAGAGCTCTCCTTTGCTTCTTCATTTTCTTAGACAGCGTGGAGGTCTGTTTAAGGCTAGAAAAGCAGCAGCTGCATTTGCCCTGGGGCAATTTGGCAAATTAATTTAAGGTGCTGTGCCCGTGGGGGCTAGGACTTTGCCCAAATTACTCCTTAAACAAGACAAGTCTGCCAGAACACCTGCCCCCAATCAGGGCAGAGTGTCCGGAGTGCCTCAGATAAACTCCAAGTGTTTGGAGTTTGGAGTTTGGAGTTTCTGCCACACTGAGCTGAGTCCCACCCTCACTTCCGGGTAAACTGTTTATCCCTCTGCCCAAGTTAAACTGACCTTATATAAAGTTCTTCAGAGGTAACTGGAAGCAGTGTCCAAATATTTCTGGATTTGTGAAGATCAGTTCAGAGGCTTGTTTTATTGTTGATTTGAGAGAAGATTGGAGGAGGAAACAGAGTCAGTGTCTTCACTTTGCCATCTTGGGTCCACCCCCCCTCTAGATTTCTTTCTTAAAAACCATGTCTTACGATCAATTCTGATGGACATGGCTCTCTTCAACAATGAAATGTTTCAAACCACCTCCAATTGTTCACTGAAGAAAGCCATATATATACACCCAGAGAGAGGGATGTGAAATGTGTACCACAACATAACATTCTCATACTCCTTGATTGATGTTTGCTTACATTGTGTTTCCTTTATCTGATATATTTTTTGTGTAGATGGGATTTTTCTTGCACAACAATGATAGTTTTGGAGATGTGTATACATATATTCGATTTGCCAATGTTTTGACATAATTGACATGTAGTGGATGTCCTGCCATCTGGGGGAGGGGTGGGGAGCTGGTGGGAAAAATTTGTAACAGAAAAGTATGTGGGGGTTGTTGTTGAGGAATTACCCACACATATGTTATGCAAATAAAATTTTAAAAAATGTTTAAATAATAAAAACAAACCATGTCTTAAACCAAAACCACTCTACTGGCCACCAGTAGATCCCAGACCAAGCATTATTTGGTCATAGAAGTTATTTTTGCTTTGGCCAGAAACCCTGAGAAGGGGAGAACTAGGTGAAAGAGATTTTTTGCCTCAATGGACTTAATCACTGAATGGAATGTCACTTCAGTCAAATTGAGACTTTTTGAAAGCCTTAGGTCTCTCATTGCATCCAGGACCATCTTCTATATCTGATCTATATCAGATCTATATCTGGCCACTGTACCAGGATATCTCTGGAGAGGAAAGTGAGGCAGGTGATCTTACACAGCTTTCCCTCACTTAAATCTAATTCATTCTCATCCCCTCCCTGATGTCATGGTTATTTTTAAGAATGAAGGACAAACAACTACCTTCTCTATTGGATTATGGCAAACAAAGGCTAAGTGACTTGTTCAGGATCACATGGCTAGATCAGATTTGAATTCTTGTCTTCTTGCCTTCTCTCCACTGAGATACCTGTTGTTTATTTTTTTTAGTAGGATCTAAATCTTTATAACCCTATTTGGAGTTTTCTTGGCAAAGAACTGAAATGGTTTATCATCACCTTTTCTTAGTCATTTTTACAGATAATAAAACAGGTAAATAGGGTTAAGTGACTTGCTTGGGCTCAAATAGGTAGTAAGTGGTCAGATCTGAACTCACATTTTCTTTTTTCCAGGTCTGGCCTTCTAATTACTGTGCCACCTAGTTGCCCCTGTCATCCCTGTGGCACAGAGTAAGTGTAGAATAGAAATAAGAACATAAAATAAAATGAGGGTTTTTTTTGAAGTGTTATTTATACAGACTGAAATCGAGATAAGAAAATTAGCATAAGGTTCATTATCATTGCCAGCTACTTTTAATTTGACTCAGTATTATTATATCATGACACTCTTTGCCATTTTTAACATTTTCTTAGCATGTAAATAATTCCCCAATATAAAAGTCAAGTTGAAATCAATAGAAAGTCAATTTCATTTGCATCATTTTCAATTTTCCAAAAAGGATTGTCATCACATTCTTGTATATTCCAATATCATGATATTATCCTACTAGAAAGTATTAGAATTATCAATGATGATTCTCTATAGTAATCATAGCAAATTATTTCCATTTGATTTTAAATGCTTTCTAACCACTTTAATTCTCTTAGTCATTCGATTAGTACATTAACAATATTGCCCTGTAAGTATAAACTTTTTTAGATTTGTTTTAGTTTATTTATAAAACCTTGTTTCATTCTTATTTTTACAATTTTAGAAATTGTTAATAGATTTTGACCACAACTTTAAAAATGACTAAATTCTATTGTGGAACTGTGAATTTCACATTATGAATTTTTATTGTATTATCATGCTTCTTATATGTACTTTGTTTTTGTTTACTTATGTTTTTAGTGGTATAACTTAATATGCTTGGACACAATATCAATGCAATGCTAACATGCAGTACAGAAGAGATTAATTACTTTAAAATAATATTGCACATCAATATAGTCTAATAAATTTTTAGTAACAATTGGAATTTTAATTAAAGTCAGCAAATATAATAACACAATAAATTTGTCAGTTGTTCCTTCTAGGTACTAAGTAGCTATATTTGTTACTTAAATTATATCTGATGCTATTCCATTATATTTATATATCAAATACATCAAATAATGGGTTTCTCCTCCATTATATGCTTAGAATTAATATTTTCTCATGTATTCTTTATTATCCCATATTTCCCAAATTGATTATATAGTATTTATTATGTCCATGCGGCGTATTTCTTTTTTCCAAATTAATATTGAAGTTCATGTTTCATGTACATTTTTCATGATCTTTAGAACTGAATCTAAGGAATACTCGGACACTTTTCATGCTTTAACTATTGGGAAATTGATTACTATGACATATATATATGTACATATATAAAAATTATATCAAATCTTCAGATAGTTATAACTGGAAAACATGTTATACTCTATGGACTTGAGTTCAATGAATAAAAAGTTTGGTAAAAATTGTATTTTTGTTACTTTACGGTCTGGAAAAAAACAAGTCAGGTACCACAGAATTTTAAACCTAAGTATTTTCTTTTCTTTTCTTTTTTGTTTGTTTGTTTGTTTGTTTTTTTTTTTTTTTTTTTTTTTTTTTTTTGCTGAGGCAATTGGGGTTAAGTGACTTGCCCAGGGTCACACAGCTAGGGAATGTTAAGTGTCTGAGGTCAGATTTGAACTCAGGTCCTCCTGACTTCAGGGCTGGTGCTCTAACCACTGCGCCACCTAGCTACCCCAGTATTTTCAAAACAAAACAAAACAAAACAAAAAAACCCAACAACTATGATTGGCCTAGTTTTGCTTCTTTCTGTGTTTATCAGAACCCTGAGATACTTTGCAGTAATCAGGCTTTCCTTTTGTGATCAGACACTTTTACATTCTTTTAGTTTGGGCCCAGTTGATTCACTTTTTCTGGAGCTAGTTGTAGTGATCTTCCACTCTTTTCCAGTAGCATATTGTATACCTTCCAACCTAAGGGGCTTATCTTTTATTGTCATATCTTTTAACATTTTAATATTCTTCATTGCTTTTCTTTGTTTTTTCTTTTGTTTGTTTTTGTTTTTTTTGTTTTTGTTTTTGTTTTTGTTTTTTTTTTTGCTGAGGCAATTGGGATTAAGTGACTTACCCAGGGTCAAATAGCTAGGAAGTGTTAAGTGTCTGAGGTCAAATCTGAACTTAGGTCCTCCTGGTGCTCTATCAACTGCACCACCTAGCTGGCCCATTCATGGGGTTTTCTTGACAAAGATTCTGGAGTGGTTTGCCATTTCCTTCTCCAGTGAATCTCCTTTTGTCAGAATTTTCCACTATGAACTATTCATCTTGGATAACCTTGCATGGTATAGCTCTTAGTTTCATGGTGCTAGGCAAGCCCCTCTGCCATAACAAGGCAGTGATTTAGAAGAGGTATATACTATCCTTTATGTAGATTCTAATAAAATAATACCACTAGTTCTACTAGTTGTGAGGTCACAACTAGAAAATCATATCTTTTTCTAACGTGGGAAATTATGATCTTATACAGGAGACTGGTCCAATTCCCTATTGTTTTCTGATAATTTCAGTTTTACATTTATTTTTCTTAAATTGATATTTCTGTCAACTAGTTTCACATTATCCATCGTGTCTCTACATTGAGATTAGCTCTATATTTATAATTATGAAAACACTTTAGTTAAATTTTAAAATGCACAAAAATAAGGATTCTATATGTATTTTCTTTCCCCAAAAATTCCTCCTATTACTTTATTGTACTCAAGAATAACATTGTCATACTTCCAGATTGGCAAGTTTGAACTTTGGAATTTTTCTCAACTTGATTCAATCAAACACAACTCAGTCCTTCTTGCCCAAATCTTGTCAATTCAAAAGCTTGTCCCCTTTCCTTTTTATATCATTCTAAGAGAAGTTCTTACAACCTCTTAACTGAACTATGACAATAACTTCCTAATCAGTCTCTTAGCATTTAGTTTTTCTCCATCCCATATTATCCTTCACCAAACTGAAATTGATGTTGCTAAATCACAGGTATCACCACATCACTATTCTACTCAAGAAGCTCTATTTCTCCTCATCTGAATAGATGGAATACAAACTCCTCTCTTTAACATTTAAAGTCCTTCACTGTATAACTCTATCCTATTTTCCTAGGATAATTACACATTTCCTTCCTTCACAAGTCTCTATGTTCTATTTAACTTATATTGGATTGCTTGCTCTCTAAGGGAGGAGAAGGGAGAGAGGGAAAAATTGGAACACAAAGTTTTGTAAAGGTGAATACTGAAAATTACCTTGGCATGTATTTGGGAAAATAAAAGGTTACAAATTGAGCTGAAGAAGGGGGAAAAGATTTTATTTCTTTATTAAAAGAAACCTAAAATATTAAAAGAAAAAAAAGTTTCCATGTTCCAGACATTCTGTCCTTCTTGGTGCTTCATACATCACATTTCATTTCCCATCTTTGTGTCTTTGAAAAGTCTTTCTGTATTCCATGGTTAGAATTCTTCTCTTTGGAATTCTTAGGCCCCTTTGAAGCTCAGCTCACTGCTTTTAAGACCTTATTCTTATATTGTCCCAGTAAGATTCTATTGCCCCTCATTCCCCTTACCACTATCATCACCATTAGGATGTAAGTTCTTAAAGGGGCAGTATTTTCTCTCTTTAGTATTCCTATGTACAGGTATTGACACATAATGCATTAAGCTCTCAATACGTACTTATTGACTGATAAATTAACATGAAGAATTTTTTTTGGGGGGAAACTAGTTATTTCCACAGTATATACAATCATAAGTAATCCTGTTCTATATAATTATTGTTATTACATATTCTAATCATCTGATCGTTGTCCAAGAAACTAATAATAATTCACTCTTAAATACTGTTAAGTATGTTATGATTTTCAACAGGATTTTAATGCAACATTCCTGAGACAATTGGAGCTAGCATATTTCCATTTTGAAGATAAACTGATAATGATGATAACTAACATTTATATAGTGCTTACTATGTGCCGGGCACTATTCTTAGCACTTTACAATTATCTCATTTGATTTTCACAAACAACCTTGGGAAGTAGGTGCCATCTTATAAGTAGGAAAATTGAGGCAAGCAAAGTTAAGTGACTTGCCCAATGTCACACAATAAATGGCAGAGGCCAGATTTGAACTCAGACCTTCCTGACTCTGGGTCCAGAGCTTGATCCATTGCATTTAGCTGCCCCCGGGATTCTGATATTATGCAAATTGCTTACAGTCTTATAGTGTTATAGTCTGTCAGACGAGGATTCAGATCAAGTACTTTTACTCTTCTCTATAACATCCTTTTACAAGTTTATAATGTAATCTTTTTGATGCAGACTGACACTTTTAGAGGGTGACAAAAGGACTAAGTCTATGCTTTCTCCTTAAAAATGAATTGATGGAGTAGTTGAAATAAAAATTATAGTGACTACTGGAGAATGTGATAGCTCTGGGAGAAGAAAAACATTCTACTCTTCTTTTCAATATTTAGAAGAAATCACTCTATGATGTCTGGTATTTTGTGAACTAAAAATTAATGTAATATCCCATTTCTATCTTTGTTATAGACTATGAGTTAGTGACAGACTATAAAAGTTTGGTATCACCTATCAGAATTGATAGTTTCAATTGATACCTTCTTATTGATTGATTTCTCTGTAGAATCTAACATTCATGATGGCTCTCTCTTTTCTCTATATTCTCTTCTTCCTTCCATTTATGATACTGCTTTCTACTGAATCTCTTCTGATTAGTTCTATTTAGAATTTTTCACTGATCCTAAGTTGGACTTTGTCTCCGCATTGCTTTTTTAGTTTCTTCCTACATATAATTTCCTTTGGCCCATCCTATGTCTTCATTTATCACTGAAATGCAATCTTGCCCCTACATCCCCTTACATTCAGGGAAATTCAGTAAAAAGAATTTTGAGTTTAGATTTCAAATACTACTTCAGCCAGCTTTACCACTTTCCCTAAAATAGCTCTATCTACATGATGTAGTGCAAATGACTGGAAGTCTTTAGACCTCAGTTTCCTCAGTAAAATGAGGTTAGACCATGTAACCACTAAGATTCCTTTCATCTCTAGATTTGTATTCCTATGAATTCCAGTTATCTGTTTGCCATTCACGCATGCATGAATAATTACTTTCCTTTATGCTTCTGAATGAAAGAAAAAAATCTTTTATTATGAACAGAATGGTTTCTGTAGGCCCTTTCAACTCTATGATTCTGTGATTTTGCCAGCATCTTTATCTTACTATGTCTGAAGATGAAGTCATTATCCACTTATACCCTTTAACTTAGATATACTTTCCTATCTGTGAAGACTGTGACCATACTCTACCTCAGAATCATTCTTAATTTCCCCCCCTTTTTGCCATTCATCCAATTACTTGGTAAGTGTTATTTTACCTTCGCAATACCTTTTTAAATGCTTTCCCTCAGAGAACCACCAAGGACCTTAGATGACATAATGTATAATTTGTAAAGGAATACAAAAATTGTATCTGTAAAATTCTAAATAAGCCTTCATCCAATCTTTGTTTGAAAACCTCACATGAAGGAGAAATCCATTACCTTCCAAAACAGCCCACTCAAGTTTTGGACAGCTCTGAATGTTAGGAAATTTTTCATTACATCCAATATAAATCTACATCTTTATAATTTCCATTCATTTCTCCTGGTTTTGTTCTCTGGAGACAAACAAGAAAGTCTAATTCAATTTCCCTAATTCATTTGGTCATCTTCCTTTGGAAGTTTTCCAGCTTATCAATATCTTAACTAAACTGTCATGTCCAGGACTAGAAACAATATTTCAAATGTAGTCTGACCAAGTCCTGACAATCAAAACCCTCAGCAATTTGGCTTCAATCTCTCATGACAACCTTATTTTACATTGTCTCACATTTTTAAATTTTCTGCTATTCTCCAATATCTTTGTCTCTGGATTTACAAAGGCTTTCTCCAATCCCTCAACCAATATCCCTCCTCGTATTCATTGACTGAATTTTTTTAGCCTCTGTGTCAACTCTGATACCTCTACCTTCTCAAAGTTCCTGGAACACTTTATCTGATCTTTCCTTTGTCCTGTCACATGAAAATATATCCTTTATGTATCGGCCTTATGTCTCCTATGGGATGATAAGTTCTTTTGTGGGTGGGAACTGTCATTTTCCATATTGTGTTCCCATTCTAATACAATAACATAAATGTAGCAGACACTAAATAGTTTGAATTGAACTCAATTGTCTCATTTCTCTAGATCTCAATCTTAACATACATTGGCTTTAACACAAGACAAATGTAAGCATCTCCATTTTCTAGATCTCAATCTTACTTGTACAAGTCAAAAGTAGCATCTCCATTCATTGGAATTTTTTAAAAAGGAACACTTCTTGGCATATTGCCATTGTTGATAAATTCATGAAGAAGCCACATCCTTTTATAATAATCTCATGACATTATTCAAGAAGAATCACCTTAGCCAAGCCTGTTGTCTCTAGTCATCCTTAAGGATAAGATAATGTTTCAGTCCAAAAGAGACAACTTTCACCATATATTAGGAAGGAATTGGAATTAACTTTGAGGATGTGTGTGTGTCTGTGTGTGTGTGTATGTGTGCGCACGCATGCATGCGTGTGTAGCCCAAACAAAGCTTGTACTACCCAGGATAGTTCACTAAAGAAAGCCATTCCCCCAATTTGTTTTAGACAAAGTGACATTGTACATTAAATTTTGAAAAAAAGTCATGAAAGAGTAAGTAGGTATTGATCATAATGTTATTTCTTATTAAAGTGTAAGATATTTTAAAAGTCTTTTGAATAAGATGTATGATCTTTTTTTCCTTAAATATAATAATTGCCATAGTTAGCTTAGTTTTGTCGTAAAGTCATTTATCCAGACTCCATTATGGGGTAGCAGTTAAAATACATATTATGTTGCTTGCAATGTAAAACAAACTATTTAGCCTGAGGAAAGTTGGGTTGAAGAAAAACTCAGCAATAGAAATTACTTTTCCTACTCAGTTATTATATAGTATTTAAAAATAGATTCATTTATAAAAAAAATTGGTTTTGCATTATAAAACACACACTGTCTAGACTGTATAAAGATGAAGCTACAAGCTATATAACTGGACAAGGTTAGAGAAGCACTCAGTAAAAATAAACGAGTTTTTCTGTGTTCCAATAAGGCAATTAAACTTTTGACCTTAGTCTGATTAGCATCATGTTCCATCTAAAACAGAAACCGTACCAGTATTAAGACAGTGTCTTAAAAATTATAATTTGTGACTTGTCCATGGTCACATAGAAAGAAACTAACAAGGGATACTCTTCAATTGCAATTAAAGATTTTTCAAGCAAAATAAAAATCCAACCCATTTCACATATCAAAAACTACTTGGCACACTGCTCCATAGAATAAACAGAAAAAAATGTACAAAAAAACATTCCAGTAGAATTAAATATTTTAAGAGTTCTAGTAGGAATTGAAAAGTTATAAAACTGTATAAAAATAAAATATCAATTAAGAACAATTTCCCAATTGTGAGGTCTACCATAAATGGCTACTCATTCCTCTCATTTCTATCATCTCTGTTGTTGTTAACTGGTTTAGGCAATGAAATGTTAGCACTTCTTTTCAAGAGACTAATAATCTTAAGAGAAATTATAAATTGCCTTCAAATTAGGGTCTAATCTCACTTCTGAAAAATGTGTTCATAATTAGCAGTCACAAGAGTTTCATACTTGTTTATAATGCTTATTTTAGTAAAAAGTAAATTCCTTATTTTAGTGGTAACCCTGAGTACCTATTCATATATAAAAAAGTCTACTTTTTTACAACAAGCATCTTTTTTTTCTCTATTGTTAAAGGATGAATAGACTCTCTATAAAATTTTACAGAACTATAAAAAATAGAGGGAAATCTAAGACCTATTTATCTCCATATATCAGTTCTATACAAAATGAAGTTGATATTACCACAGAGCTATTTATTTCCCCATCCTCCACTCTTCTTCTACCCCATGAATAAAAAGAGTATGTGGGAGTGCCTTTTGGTTACTAATCAAATGAGCCAGGAAATAAGATTCTGCTTTTCTAATATATGTTCTCTGCTTTATTCAGGAGAGCCAGTTTGTTGTTAGTTTCCAGGCAAAACCAATTAAACTACAGCCCCCTTCCCTGCCCTCTTCTTTCCCTCATTCAACAATTATAATATGTATCTCTACAATTCAGGTAATATTTTCATAGGAGCAACTAATAGAGCATAAGAGGAAATCTTCTCTTTGTTAGTAACAGAAAAGGCAATGACAATACACAGCCTAGGATAGGTGTCTTAGCACATCATTCATGTGGATGCACAAACTCAATAGCAATGATTAGAGGCGCCAACAACAAAGATGCATTTGGTTAAGCCTGAGGATTGTGTGAAAGTAATTAGGGATTTCACTAAAAAGTGATATGTGTTGCAAGGGAAAAATAAAAGAGAGCAATACCATTAAGGAAGGAAAATGTAAAATCAGAGACCTACTTTAAAAGTAGGTGAGTAGATCTAGTTTAATATTCAAAATATTTCTTATAAAAATGAACATCATATATAAGTTCTTTTGCAAGAAGGTTATGTAAATTGATTTTTTCAATTATTTTTGATTAAAAATAATTCATTTTCAAATGAGCTAATATATATAAAATGTTTAATATTGTCTCTGACATATAAGTACAAAAATACTTATTCCCTTCCACTTTCACACTTTTCTTTTTCTATTCAAACAGTAGGATGAGAATTTTTTCTCTCCCTTTCTTCTCACCCCAAGAAAATATTCATATCATCATATTTTCAAATTATCTTCAGAATATGCCCAAATGTCCCATATCCAAAGTGGTTGTGAATGCAAAAGGTGTTCATATTATTTTCATGATAAACACAGTGACTTTTGAATTTGATCTCTTTTCTTAAAATATCCCCCTATCTAGGCAATAAACTTTCAGTTTCTGATGAAGAAATGTGCTTTACAAGTCAGGCCTGTGACCATAGTCATACACTAAATATCATAAGGTTCTGCCCAAACAGAATGATATATGCAATACTTAATTTTTCAAATTTGAACTAACAAAAAGAAATAACTCTTCTACTTGCACATAGAATGATTTTCTTATTTCACAATGTTTACTAAAAAAAAGTACTAATTTCAAAAATTAGTATTAGTAAATGTAGAAGAATGAATGAAATAAACTTATATGATTAAGAAATTCAATGTACTCTTTTCATTTTTCTTTTGATTACTATTTACTTCCTCTTTCCTTAATCCCATTATCATCAAATTAAGAGATGTTTCCAGAGTGGTTCTTTAAATATGGAAATAAGCAACATAATCTTAAAGAGACTGTACTTTTGCTCATAGCACAAACAACTTGAAGATAAATATTGGGTTATATGCACATTCACTATCAGAAGATTAGAAGATAGTTATAGTACTAGTATCTACTCAATAAAGAATTGTTCATTTGAAGTGAATTTGTCATACTTCAATGTGATGGTATGAATTTGAACAATTAGTAGGTGTTACCTATTTCAACATATATGAGCTGATTAAGTGGATGAATACAAGAGGAGGGTTGAATTTGATTTTTAAAAACATCAAACTGAAAGAACTGAAATAAGTCAATAGCTTTAAAAATATCTGGTCATAGGAAAGAATAATAAGTAATAGAGGTAATAAGTAAAAGAAGAATAAAAAGTAATAGAAATAAATCATGAGTTCTCATAAGTTTATAGCCATAAGGTGAGTTCTCAAATAGTATTGACGCATGAATCTGAGCAGTTCTTTAATTAGCAGAGAGAAAGGAAAAGATACTAGAGATGTGGAAATAAAATTGACAAGAGTTGGCAACTTATTGAATATTGAGACTGAGAGACTGAGAGAAGTCTAGGATGACTCTGAGGGTACAAACTTGAGTGAATAGAAGGATCATGGAATCATAGTTTAATAGATTTAGAGCTGGGTAACAACTCAAAGGTTATGTTGTAAAATGACCTTATTTTACAAGTTGAAAATACTGAGACCTACAGAACTTAAATGAATTTTCCAAATTCACACAGGTAGTAAAATGAAAATCTAACCCATCCCACAAATAGAAAATCACTTTGACTTTAAACACATTTCCCATTGTACCATGCTATTAGTAGGGCTTTCAGCAGAAAAATTTTAAAAAGGCAGTTAGGGAGTGAAAAGATTTTTAGGGAGAAAAGATAATAAACCTGCTTAGATTTGAAAAAGCTATCTCATGAGAGAGTTGTTCAGTGAAACTGAAACTCAAGAAAGAGATGAGGCCTGATTATATACACTTTGGAAGTTTTCCACATAAGAAAGATAAATGAATTGGTAAAAAGTGATGAGATCATTAAGAGTTAAGGAAGATTAAAGGAAAAGGGATACTACAGACTCTTAGAGTATATCAACTCAAAGACATAGATGATCCTGTAAAGAAGAGTAAAATTAGTCAGATAGGAGGAAAACTAAAAAAGAGCAGTTTAATTAAAATGTAAAATATGCAGAAGAGAGACTGCTTTAGCATTAGTACTAAATATTTTGGGAAGCTCAGGAAGGATAAGAACGGAGAAAATGTTATCAGATTTAGCCATCAATAAAACATTATTGACCTTGAAGAGAACACATGCAGGTCACAATAGCAGTTTCCCTTTTTGATTTTTCCATATTTTAAAGAATTAACAGCATTAAGACAGGACAATAATTTATCTACTTTTAGCAGCTCAGATAATAGAAATCCTCTATTACTAATTTATCTTGCTTCTGTTCCAGTTTTGTAAACTACTTCCAGAATTCATCAACCATTTTCTCCTTCTGGCCAGGTGTTCTTCTGTTTCTCCCTCCAGTGAGCTTCATCTAAATATTCTTCAACATGTTTCTCCATTGCAGTTGGTGCACTTAATTGAAGTAATATATTTCCAACGTATACAACATCATGCCTTTTGAACAAGATGTACCCACTCCGTTGCTGAATTTCTGTCATGAGTCACACCCCACAAGCCTCACTGATACCTATCTGGTTTACTATACTTCATAGTTATCACGGAGACTTGGTGAGGTATGGCGTATTTCCGTCGCTTTAAAAAAGAAGACTATTTTTTTTTTTAAGCAGAAGAGAAAAAATGAGTATCCTGAAGACAACGACTTTTAAAAGAAAGATGACTCGTAAGTGAACAGAAGACTCTCTTATGGAACATTCACAAAAGATCTCAATGAGAAAAGAAATGGAAATCCACCTAAAAAAACTAAGATGTCTCCATAAAGAGCTTTGTGATACTTTCAGATTCAATGTGTACATAAGATGGAGAGACAGAAAATAGTTTAAATAAATATCAGATAGGCAGCAGTTTGTTGGTGAACTATTATAAAAGCAAAAATCCAGAACTACCTAAATATTATGAAGAGAAACAAGGAAAACAAAAAGAGAATTTAAAAATAAAAGAAACTGTGTTTGGAATCTGAAGATAAAAAAGAAAACCAGAAATTATTATTTAACATTTTGAGGCATTGTAGTGTAGTGAAAAGAGCACTAAATTCAGGATATTATAATGTAAAATATACAATCTCTCCAAAGAAGTGGAAGCTCAGAAAAAGAAAAGAAAATATTTGGAAATTTTTTTAAAAAGTGGATGAAAATTTGGCAGAAGATAAAAAAACATAATTTTAAAAGAACAAGAAAATTGTCTATAAACCAAAATGACTGACTTTGAAGAAAGGATGTATGCACAGACTAACATAAGCATCATAGGTCTCCCAGAAGAACATGGTATATAACAAACAAACTTTAATGTCATGTTACATGAAATGCAAGAAAATGATCAAGAATTTATAAATTTAGATTGCAGAATATTGATTGCTTAAATCCATAGACCAAGGTGGGAAGGGAGAGAGAAAAAAAAATAGTGAGAGTCCATGCTTACAACTTGAGAAATGTCATCGTAAAGTTGATAAAAGCACTGAACTAGGTTTTCAGGGGTACCTACATTCAAATTCTATCTCAGAAACATATTAATTGTGTTACTCTCAGCAAGTCTCTCAATCTTTCCGTGTCTCAATGTCTGTTAATGGGGGAAAAATTTAATTCAATGACAGCTATAGTCACTTACAGCTCTAAATCTACAAGCCAAAGAAACTATGAACTCAGAGACTTTTGTCCCTATCTATCATAAAGATGAAATAAGTAGTGAGGCAATGTGTTGTAGTGGAAGGAATTCTAGTTTTAATATCAGAAGATTTGTGTTCAAGGCTCTGCCTAAATAATCCCAGTTCTTCCTTATGTGCTCTTAGTTAAATTATTTCTCTTAGCCTCAGTTCTGCAAATATAAAATTAGTAATTTGGATTAAATGCTCTCAAAGGTTTATTCTAATTCTAAATTAATTGTCCAGTTATTAATAATTGAAGAAGTTTGGGTTTTGAATGGAAGAACAAAATTCAAAACAAATATTATACCAAAACAAAGAGGACAAAGTAAATAAGAGGTTCTTAGTAAATGACTCTTCAAAAGAATATTCTTAAACCTTAGATGTTGCAAAGGTGGAGAGGAATGATTTTTAACTATCTAGACATCTGGGCAAAGAAATAAAGGTCAAAAGATTGGAAAGGATGCAAGTAAATAAAACAAAAGGGGAAAAAAACCACTTTAGTCATGGGATAGACAGGTCAACAGGACTTGAGTGGTAGAACGGGGCATAGCCTCTCAGAATAGACAACCATTAAAGTATAACGAAGTCTAATTTAGGTAAGAAAGTACTGATTTAGAAGAAAAGGGGATCAAAATAAGTATAGAAAACATAAAGTTTAAGTATATAGCATAAAGAAATATATCTTAAATGATATATTTGAATGAATACAAATGAGATTGAAACAAAATTTACTGTTCATTATATAATTTTCAAAAACCAAAAATGTGCAATTATTATATCAAACAAAGGAATAATAAAAATACAGTTTAAAGAAATAAAAGGGCAACCTATATTAGTCATGTTTAAAGGCATCATAGGCATAGAAATAATATTAATATTAAATCTATATGCATTAAATGACAAAGTACCTAAATTCACAAAGAAAAAGGAGAATAAATTGCAAAAATAAGATCGATAGTAGCAAAATAATTGTAGGGAATTTTAAAATTCCGCTCAGAAATGTATAAATCTAATAAAAAAAAAAACTAAAGGAACAAGCTATTCAAGTTAGATATGAAAGACATGAAATTTTCAGAATGAAATTATTAAAGAATATCCTAATTTCTCAAATTCATGTGCTAATTTTACAAAAATAGAAAGTATACTAATGTACAAAGGCAACATAAATTTATTGAAAAAAGGCAAAAGTACTAGAGAAAGCCTTATAGATCATAATACAAAAAAAATAGTAATACTGAGAAAACAAGCAAAAATACAAAATAAAATGGCAATAATAATTATCTCGAATAAAGTTCTTTGGGTAAAATTAAAATCATAGAAAAAATATACTAAAATTTCTAGATTCAACTAGAGTTTTGATTAGGGGAAAAAATCTCTAATGCATATTAAAACAATAGGAGAAAAGATAAATGAAATTAATATTCACTTAGAAAAAAACTTTAAAAGACAAAATAATACGAAAAACCCACAAAATCAAAAAAAAATCACAAATGGAAAAAATTATAGACTAATTTCTAAAATAGAAAGTATGATTATAAATATAATTAAATGAAAAATAAATAAGTAAATAATATAATTAAATGACAAAAACCCTTCTTTGAAAATAATAAACTTTTTGTCAATAACAAAAATCAACAAACTTTTAAATAACAATTAAAATAGAGGAAGGTAAAATTTGCAAAATAAAAAATTATCAAGATCAATTTTGCAAATTTAGGAAACAAAAGATTATTAGAATTTACTATTGAAAGTATATGCTAGTCAAGATAATGAGAATTTAAAGGAAAGGAAAGATGTTCTTTTACAAATACAGAATGCTCAAATTAAAGGCCATAAAACAAAAATCTAAAACAAGCCAATCAGAGAGAATTAAATTGAGCAAATCATAAAACAACTACCAAAAAAAAATTTCTTTCAATCCTAATAGACTTAAAGGTAAATCCTATTTAAAAAAGGAAAAGATTGATTAATACCTGTGTTACACACTTTATTCTTGATAATTGAGAAAGAAAAAACTCCACCAAACTTTTTATGAGATAAAAATTATCTTTATAACTAAACCAATTGGTGATAAAGCAAAAAAAAGATATCCATTAACCATTGTTAGTATGAATATTGACTTAAAAATTAAATAAAATTTTTAACAAAACAACTCTAGCAATATATCTTTAAAAAGCATTCACCCTGACTGCTTTGCATTTATTCCAGAAACACAGTGATTTTACATTAGTAAAAAAGCTAAAATAGAATCATAACATCATAGATCTAGATCTAGAAAAGACCTCAGAAGCAATTTGGTGCAGTTCTCTCATTTTATAGATGAAGACAATGAAGCCAAGGGAGAATAAGTTATTTGCTCAAGGTCATTAATGTAGTAAATATGAGAGATAAGACTTGCTATCTTCTATTGTATCATGCTACCCCAATGTAAGGTTAAGATTATCAGATGAAATATAATGATGAATTTTGAATAATGAAAGTCTGTGTTCAAATGCTAATAAGTTAGACATTTATTATTGTATGATCTTAGCAAGCCTTAAAGAACTTTATAAGTGCAGCTGTTGTTGTTGTTGTTATACTGTATGAATAAAATGTATAAAAAGGTAATATCACTAAATTGCAGAAAATGGAATGGAGATCATTTTCACAGTTATGCTTGGGGGATAAGAAATCCAAAAAGAAATGGAGCTGACAACAGAAGATTACACAGAAAATTTTTATTAAATTAAATTGAAATAATTTTTGCATGAATATAATCAATAGGATACAAAGGAAAATTGTTGTTTCATGGAAAAACATAAAGCCTTTGTAACATATATCTCTGATATGTGTCTAGTGAGGAGGATTATAAGCAAGTAAGGCAAACAGTAATTTTCCAATGGCTAGGTTGGTGAATGAAAAAAAATGAAAAGTTCTCAAACAATTATAAGCTCTTAATAAATTATGAAAAACTGTACCACCTAATTATAAGTTAATGCAAATTAAAACCACTTTCAAGTTTTTTTTTCATATTCAGCAAAATATCAAAAAGCAAAAATACCTCCTGGAGGACGTATAGGAAATCACATACATTAGAATACTGAACTTTGAGCTAGCCTTAGTTAATCATTCAGGAAAACAATTTAGGATTATTATATAAGAAAAGAAAAAAAATGAAGAACTCAGAGAAAAATGATTTTTAATGATATGATACAGAAAAAGAAAGTAAAATAGGAAAACTACAAACAGTGACTACAACAATATTAACAAAAAGGACAAGAAAATAGAAATAATGCTTTGTGATTGTAGTGACTGAGCTTGGTCCTGGAAGTATGATGAAAATATACATGTCTGATCTTTCTTTGCAAAGGTGGAGGGTCATTAGTGGTATGTGCTGTTAGATACAGTTAATATATTAATGTGTTTTATGGAGCTTAGTTTTTATTATTGTTTCTTATAAAAGATGGATGACAGAAAAGGGAAAATAGAAGGATTATGTTCACAGATTAATGTGATATGAAAACAAAAATCTGTACAACTGAAAAAAATTGAAAACTAATAAAGTTTAAAACATAAAATTAAGCAATGATTTCCAAAGTCAGTCAACAAACACTTAATTTTAATAATATTTACAAAGGAGAACATAAAAAACTGTGTTGTTCCTATTTTATTTGTCTTTTCTACTAAGGAGAAAGATTTTCAATCTGGTATGAAAAGGGTGTAAAATAATCAAATTTTACTCCTGACTATTTCCTTAGCTATCTGTCTGATTTTTGGCAATTCTTGAATTTTAGTCTCCTCATCTGTAAAATCATGGTAAGATGGTATAAGGAATAAATGATCTCCAAAAGCCGCTTTCAAAGATGAAATTCTATGAGTCTATAAACTTTCCCCAAACATTTTCCCCTCTTTTTTTTTTAAGTACTGATACCTATGATTTCATAGATAAGGTCCTTCTGTTGTTGTTTTCCAGTCATAAACAACTCTTTGTAACACTTTTTGAAGTTTTCTTGGCAAAGATACTGGAGTAGATCACCATTTTCTTTTCTAGCTTATTTTACTGATGGGGAACTGAGACAAACAGGGCTAAATGATTTGCCCAGGGTCACATAACTGTGTACAAAGCCAGATTTAAACTCATGAAACTGATTCTAAGCCCAGGGCTCTATCCACTATGATACTTAACTATCTTTGATTCATATTTAGGACATTCCAAAACTTAGAAGCTCTCTTCCTTATCACATATAAAAATAACAGAATTTCAGATCAATCAGAGGTCTTTAGGAAGGTCTATTCATTTGAAGCTCCAACTTTGAGTTTCAGGGCCATTCAAAAATGGACTTTAGATAATCAACATTAGAATTATCTTGGACTTGGCAGCTTTTACATTTGGCTAAATGCTCTGAAAAAAAATGAAAAGTAGAATAAAAATGGAAGATAGCTGAATCTGTTCACTTTGAAATAAATATTTAGGATTGCATGGGATCCCCAATCTAAAGTTCAAAGAGTTTTAGAGGTTATAAGATCCTACATCTAGAACTAGAAGACACCTGATCAGGTAATCCTCACCAGAGAGGCTAAGAAATGTTAAATGGTTTCCCAAGATCACATAGAAAGCATCAAAAGTAAGATTTGAACCAAGAATTGTGATTCCTAATTCAGACCTTTTTATACTGTACTTCATTGTTGTACTTTAAGTAGGTTTGAATTACCTAAATGCATGGCTGGATATCCATGGGATTCTTTTTGTTAAATTTGGTTCATTTTCAGAATAATTCAAAAGACATCTTATTTATTTTATAGTCAAGATAGATAGTGGAAGGGGTGAGAAGAAAGGAAATTTGGTTTTAAAATAAATGGAAAAATGTTTCTTGAATTTGAAGGGTACTGAATTCTTTTAGTTTTCTAAGTAATGATTTAGAGCAGTATTTCAGTGACCCTGTTCATCATCAAAGATCTAAGGAGAACAAAATCAAGTGAATTTAGAAACTTTAATAAATGAGTTCTGTAGGGATATATTCACCCATCTGCAAGACCCACATCAGGTGTTCTAATGAGTATGAAGTGATGAGATGGTAAAGGGATAGCAGGCAATCATCCTGTCAGGGGAAAAAAAAAGTTTTGTAGTTATCTTTAATTTTAATACTTCTGAACATAGTTCCCTAGAGGAACTAAATGTTAACACTTTTGCACATTGGAACTTACTCATTATTGTAAGTGATAATCAAAAAGGATGGCTTGTCTTTAAAAATTATTTATCTTTCAGTAACTATTCCATTCTATTTTATAGGAATGAACATATTTCTTGGATTTTCTTAGTCATAAGTTAAAAATGCCGAGTTGATGGCTCTTCTGGTGGAGTATTTGTCAGTGACAAATTTATCAAGAAAATCAATTATTTTGTCCTCATATTAACTGTCACTCTTAGGACCTTAGATGGTAATGGTAATTTGCATTTCCATTTTTCAAACACTGTATTTGATAGCAGCCTTTTCATTTGTTAGCCTTTATAACATAAGGGTTTTTGATTAAAAATTCAATTGAGGAGCCAGTTAGCATGGTTTGTAACCTCTCTTTCCCTGACTTATAAAATAAGATAAATGGTACTTATTTTTATCTAATGAAGAAAATGTCAGCAGGAATGAAATTCAAGTAATAAATGTCTTCATGTAGTTTGAAGGTAATTTGTGTTCTTCTATTTGGAATGTGTCAATGGAAAAGCCATATTTATTGTTGTCATTATTTAGTTGCATCTGATTGTTCATGACCACTTTTGGAGATTTCTTGGAAAAGATTTTAGAATGATTCACCATTTCTTTCTCCAAGCTCATATTATACATGAGCAATTTGAGGCAAACAGGGTTAAGTGACTTAATCAGGGTCACAGAGCTAGTAAGTATCTAAGGCCAGATTTGAATTCAATTTTTTTTCACTCTATGTCAAGCACTCCAGTCATTGAGCCACCTAGCTGCCATGTAAAAGACATGAGATAGTAATTATGTTATTGGCTTAGATTTATATAGATCTTTACCTTTTATAAAATGTTTTCCTTACGAAAATCCTGTGAAGTAGGTAAAGGAACTCAAGATTTCAATGGATGTGTTCTAATCAGTGATGGTATTGCAACTCCTACATATCTTTTCATTCTATTCAGTTATTTTCTGTGTCCTCCCACAAAGATATTGCCATAGAAACTTCCCTATCTCTTTTATCAAGGATCATATTTTTGTTTTTTAATTAAAGCTTTTTATTTACAGAATTTATGAGTAATTTTTCCACATTGACCTTTCCAAAATTTTTTTTGTTCCAAATTTTCCCCTCCTTTCCCCCATCCCCATCCCTAGATGACTGGTAATCTAATACATGTTAAATATGTTAAAATATATGATAAATCCAATATGTGTATACATATATATATATACACACATACAGTTATCTTGCTGCACCAGAACAATCACATCTAGAAAGAGAAAAAAAAACAACCTAACAAGGAAAACAAAATGCAAGCAAACATTCACAGAAAGCATTAAAATGCTATGTTGTGGTTCACACTCAGTTCCCACAGGCCTCTCTCTCTGGATGTATATGACTATCTTCATCGCTGAACAATAGGAACTGGTTTGAATCACCTCATTATTTTTTTTTTGCTTTTTGCTGAGGCAATTGGGGTTAAGTGACTTGCCCAGGGTCACACAGCTAGGACGCATTAAGTGTCTGAGACCATATTTGAACTCAGGTCCTCCTGACTTCAGGGCTGGTGCTCTAATCACTGCACCACCTAGCTGCCCCGAATCACCTCATTATTGAAGAGAATCATGTCCATCAGAATTGATCATCATATAGTCTTGTTGTTGCCGTGTATAATGATCTCCTGGTTCTGCTCATTTCACTGAGCATCAGTTCATGCAAGTCTCTCCAGGCCTCTCTGAAATCATCTTGTTGGTCATTTCTTACAGAACAATAATATTCCATAACATTAATATACCATAATTTATTCAGCCATTCTCCAATTGATGGGCATCCATTCAGTTTCCAGTTTCTAGACACTACAAAAAGGGCTGCCACAAACATTTGTACACATGTGGGTCCCTTTCCCTCCTTTAAGATCTCTTTGGGATACAGGCTCAGTAGAAACACTGCTGGGTCAAAGGGTATGCACAGTTTGCTAACTCTTTGAGCATAGTTCCAAATTACTCTCCAGAATGGTTGGATGCGTTCACAATTCCACCAACAATAATGTATTAGTGTCCCAGCTTTCCCACATCCCCTCTAACATTCGTCATTATCTTTTCCTGTCATCTTAGCCAATCTGACAGGTGTGTAGTGGAACCTCAGAGTTGTCTTAATTTGCATTTCTCTGATCAATAGAGATTTGGAGCACCTTTTCATATGACTAGAAATAGTTTCAATTTCTTCATCTGCAAATTGTCTGTTCATATCTTTTGACCATTTATCAATTGGAGAATGGCTTGAATTCTTATAAATTTGAGTCAGTTCTCTATATGTTTTAGAAATGAGGCCTTTAAAGTACCTTTGAATATGAAAATGTTTTCCTTAGTTTATTGCTTCCCTTCTAATCTTGTCTGCATTCATTTTGCTTGTATAAAAACTTTTTAACTTGATATAGTCAAAATCATCTATTTTGTGATTAATGATGATATCTAGTTCTTCTTTGGTCACAAATTCCTTCCTCCTCCACAGATCTGAGAGGTAAATCATCCTATGTTCTTCTAATTTATTTATAATATCATTCTTTATTTTTAAATCATGAATCCATTTCGACCTTATCTTGGTATACGGTGTTAGGTGTGGGTCAATGCCTAGTTTCTTCTATACTAGTTTCCAATTTTCCCAGCAGTTTTTGTCAAATAGTGAGTTCTCATCCCAGAAGCTGGAGTCTTAGGGTTTGTCAAATACTAGATTACTATAGTCATTGACTATTTTGTCTCATGTCATTATCAGACCAGCTTCTTTTCCAATCACCTATTTCCAGAATATATCTTTTATGACACTTGTGCTAAAATCATCATTGACAGCATGCTGTGGTTATATCCAACTTTAGTTTTTTCATTGTCATTTGGATCATGACAATATTTAACCATCAGAAATTGTAATGGTTTCTGTTTAACAGCCCACTTGTGTCACTGGAATTAAGCACTCTCTTCCTCTAATTCCAGGCTTAGCTCATTGATCATCTGCAGTGCAATTTCTAGAAATAGATATATTGATGAACTAACAGTGAAAGGTCCTGTTTGCTAGAATGCAACAGATTTCATTTGGCTTTTCCTTTATACACTACTAAGCTGATATCTTTTAAGTATTGTATATTTAACTAAGGATATCTTATAGTGTTGTGGACATGATGAAATTAGCACAATATTGCTGACAAATAGGAAAAAAACCATAACATTTACAGACAATCATACTTCCATTTCAGTTCTGTTTTGAAAATCCTTTATGGCAGAACAAATAATTTTTGTGAACATACATATCCCTATTTCATGCCTCTTTTGATATTTCATTGACTTCAAATGTCTATGACTTACTGCTGTGTTCTAATCAAATTAAAAACCCAACCCTCTAAAAAAGTGATTGAAAGATGGAAAAAATAAAGATAATTCATATTCTATATCATTAGTATATGTCACTATAACTGGGAATCAATCTTCATTCAAAAGTCTGTAAAACTTCTTTTCATATTTTTAAAGGTCCTTTTCTATTTTTAAAGGCCCTTAGTTCTTATGTATTAGTGAATATGATCATTAATGAAAACTATGTGTTATATGCCTATTTGTTCAAGTTCTCTACTTTTCAGAAATTAAATATTAGTGGGATTCTTCATTTGGTTTTTTTTTGACCATTGACAACTATAACAAGTCATTTCTGATGTTTACAAAGTTTAGCTTCTTATGAATCTTTTGGGGAAATGACTATATCCTTATCTTCAAATTTTAATGAGCCTTATATTTTTATTTACACTTTTAAGCTATTGCAGCTTCATATCTTGAAATTTATCTGTCTATATTCCATATGCAAATAAAAATATGTAAAGCTGCATACCTTTAATTATGTGCATACTCATAGGACTTTAGTGAGAAGTGCTGAATTCATTAGAGAAGAGGTTAGTATTTAGGGTAAGTCCCCTTGACTCTCAAATTCTCAAATGGATGTAAACTCATTGCATTAGATATTCTTTCCAGTTAAACTTTTTAAAATCCAAAAATGTCTACCTCTCCTATGTGATTCTTGTTCTGTTCTTTCATCAGTTCATCACTTGGGAACCATACAATGTTCAAGAGATCTTCTTTGATATTTTCTTATATTGCAAGGGTGCCAGTGGCTTCAACTATCTATCTTTCATGCTTTGAAGATGCTTACATGGCTAACTCATCTTTTTCTTTCTAACATAAGTTTCCTTGAGAACATACTTCATTCCTGTTTTTCTTAGTTTTTCAATCAGTTTACACCATCTTCCTTTAAGAATATTTATGAGTCTATGTAGTGTCTTATATCTCTGAAATTTTCAAGGGAACTCCACTTGTTCCTGTAATTTCCCAAAGATGAATAATAGAGGAGATATCTTATTTTCTTCTTTTTACTTACCATTTAATTTGATTCAAATGTCATTTTAAAGTGACTCTGAGGGGTTGTATTTTTTAAAGAAAGAGTTGTTTTTTCTATGGCCAGACACAGATAAAAGTATATATCTCACTCTCAGACATGAACCTCTTGACTAAAGATAGGTCAACTCTCACTAGTAGTTTCTAAACTCTGAGAAATTGTTTATCTTAGGAATAAATTTGTGAAACCCCATACAAATCCAAAACAAGGAAAAACTGCAAAAGAAGCTTTCTAGCCTAAATCTGTATATAGGGAGCTGACACAGAAGGAAACATATAGACTTATAACTGAAAAAGGGGCCCAACCATCAGATGCTGCAAGGATGCTTTCTTCAAAAGAATAAGTATAACTGCTTGTCAATTTACAAACATTATTACACTTGAATCCTACAATACCATTCTAAAGTAAACAATATAAGAAATATATTTTATTGCTATGGAAATAGACTCAGAAAAATGTAACTTGCCTTTGGCCACATATATAGTGTCAGAGGCAGAATTAAGATTTTCTTAACTTCCAGTCCAATAGGCTTTTCTGATATCATAGGATCATAGATTTCAAACTGAAAGGGACTTTAGAAGACATCTCTGTTTTAAAAGCTCCTAACCCACAGAAAAAGATGAATTAAAAGTCACATAAGATATTTAATAAAACAATGTAGAGATTTTGTTTATAGAAAAAAGAAGAAAGGCATTTTATACATACAGTGTTGATGTTAAGAACATAAAATGCAAACTTCTATTTGCTACAATAGTAGCAAGAAATAAGAAAAAATGTTTTGTTTTTTTTTTTTAGTGATGGCAAGTTAAGGGAGAGACATAGCACAGGAGAAAGAGCAAAGAAGAAACTTATTATGATGTATTTCTAGCTCTGAAATTCCTTTAAACTTATTTATGAATCTCAAGCCTCCTTCCTGAATTACTGAGACAATAATGATTCCACTGGTAGAAATAGGAAACTCAGGAAAAGGAGTAAATTGAATGTCCAGTTTTCTATGCATTAAACTTGCTTTGTAAGTAGAACACCCATTTTGTGATGCCCAGCAGATAGTGTGAAATGAGCCTGAAATTTATGTAAGTGGTAAGTTCTGAGTCTTAGAGATAATAGATTTAGAAATTATCTTTATGCAGGTGATAATTGAAGTCTATGAGATCCATGAAAATGGAAGAAATCATCTGTGGAAAGAGTAGAAAACGGAGAGATAAGAGTGAAGAACAAGAACCCTAAGGGATTTCTACATTTAACAAGTGAAAAGAGGAAGAGGACCGGAAAAGCAAAGATCAGCAAGCAGCAAAAGAAGTGGAATGTCAAACCCATCAATCTAAAGTTATTTATTAAATGCCTACTATGTTCCAAGAAAGGCAGTGTGGCACAGAGTCAGAGAAAAAGACAGAAGAAAAGAGAGGGACAAGAGCAGCTAAGTGGCACAGTGGATAGAGCATCAGCCTGAAGTCAGGAGGACCTGAGTTCAAATATGGTCTCAGACACTTAACATTTCCTAGCTGTGTGACCCTGGGCAAGTCACTTGACCCCAATTGCCTCAGGGAAAAAAGGAAATAAAAGAGAGAGAGAGAAATAGAGGCAGTTTCAAGAAGATACTGATAAGCAATGCAAAAATACTGTTTAAAAAAAAAGTCAAGGAAAGAAAAAACAAAACAAGATAAATTGTATTACATCTCTTATTTCTATAGTGCTTTAGATTTAAACATACTTTTCTCATAAGAAGCCCTTAAAATAGGTGAAACAGTCTTATTATTCATAATATTTAGTCACCAAATGACTAAATAACTTGCCCCCCATGTTTATATAGATAATGAATACGGAAGTCAGAGTGCAATGAGAAAGATGTAGTATTTAGTATCAGAGCACCTGGGTTTAAACTCCCATGCTCCTACTAGTTAATGAACTATATTACTTTGGGCAAGTCATTTAATTTATTTCTGCCTCATTTTCCTCATATGTAAAATGAAAAAGTAGAAGTGTGTAGTCCTAATCTGTGATCTTATGATTCTGTGTCTAATACATCACACTTCCTCTGAAAGGTTAAAGTCCTGAAGTTTGTCTGAATTTTCAGGGGAATGTGGAAGGAAAGTAACTTGTCCTTTTTTTCCATTTCATTTATTTAAAACTAATTAATTTTAATATTTAATAATATTTTAAATAAGAAAGACAAAATAGAAAAAATACAAAAAAGGAAAATGAAAAATAAAACAAAACAAAACATTCTCATGTGCCCAGAACATCAAGGAGTATTCAAAATACGTAACAATCAATTTCTATTTCAAGAAAGCACATGTAATAAAAGAAAATATTATATTCATCACTATCCTTTGCTTCCTTGTAGGTCATTTTTCTGTTCTCTGCCATGCACTTTTTAATTTTATTATTTTTTTCTACTTTCATCCCCCCAGCTTTTCTATTTAAATTTATGAGTCATTTTTCCAGTTTGCCTGAGATATTTGAGATTGCATAAAAATAAAAAGATTAATTGTACATTATGTTTCAATAAGTATTTACTAAGTTCCTCTATATGCCCATGGTAGAAGACATGATAACAAAGATGGAATATCTCCTGCTATCAACAGGCTTACATTCTATTGGGAGAAACAATAAGTACATAAGTATAATTTTAAAATATATATTTTAAAACAAACACAAGCAACTCACACCTCACTTCTCTCATTGGAATAGAAGAATGAAAAATATCATACATTCCCGTCTCTCTTTCCAATGAAATGTCCTCTCATTGAAGTATCTTCTAAGTTGATTCACTTCCTTGCCCAGAGTCTAGTATTGACTTTTGTTCTTCCTCGAGATTAATTGTTTAGTTCTTTATATAGAATCAGTTTAATAGCCTCAAGATCAGAGACTGCTTTTACTGTGCTTCTTAGCAGTTGACATCTACTGGAATTGTATTCTGTTGTTATGAAGAAAGTACTATATGGAACTGGAAGTAACCATTTTAAAGATATCTTATTTGAAGAAGGATCTCTTAGTTAATTGTTTTAATAAAAAAAAATCACAGAGCCATATCATCCAAACAGGGATTTATAAAAACCAAAAACCATAGACAAGGATAACAGGAAGAAAGGAAAGAAACAAGCATTTTACAAATATTGGTTTATGCTATTGCTATCCTCCTTTTACAGTAGGGGAAACTGAGCCAAGCAGAAGTTAAATGACTAGAAAATAATAATAATAATAATAATAATAATACAGAATTTAAATGACTTACCCAGAGGCTGGATTTGAACTTAGTTCTTCCAGACTTTACACATATCCTTTTATCTACTATATTACCTAGCTATGAGAGGGCACAGATAGGTTGCAATATGCATTGATGGGATAGTACCCACCCTGAGGAAATCTATGATCTATGAGTTCTTTTAAGTTTGTTTTTTGTTTTTTATTTTTTTTTAATTTTTTGCTCTCCTCACGCTTTTTTTGTAAGAAATAAGAAGGGGAGAAGGAAATTATTGACCATTTTCTCTTCTGGTCAAAAATCCTGTTTGATTTGGGTAGCTTCCTATTGCCTCCATACCAGGGCCCAAATGCATGAAGTATTTTAAAGAACAAAATTTGGTAATACTGTATTTCCCAGAAGTTGCATTTGCCATCTCTGAAAAGGTCAGTGCTTTGGTTAGTACATGGTATTTAGCATTGAGAAGGACCGTGTTGACTCTTCAGTTTAAAACTGAGAAAACAAAGGGCCAGAGAATTTAAATAATCTGTCCTAGATCATGGCTTGAATTAGTACCAAAGATAGGCCTAGATTATAGTCTCTTGACTCCCCACTCAATTACCCAATTGCACCATGATGTCGCACATTCACATACAATTCTTTGGAAGGTAGGGTTACTCCTCCTCAGCAACCCTACTTTCATAAAGTAATATTGGCTGTTTCCCATGATGCATCTTTTCCTTCAGATGAGTAGGGTTCACTGCAACTTGAAAAAAGAAAATGTGTAAATCATTAATGCTTGAAAAGGAAACAAAACAAAACAAGAAACCAGTTATTACCGTGTGTGTATAAGGGCAGAAGTGAAAGAAGGTGGGTGAGTCTATGGAGGGGATAAAGGAGCTCTAGAAATAAATTACTCTAAGTGAATTTTTCTAGGCACAGGCTTTCTGAGCCAATTTCATTAGTAGGATGAGTGACTCTGAGTAGCCATTTCCCATGCAATGCTAATGAGAACCTGACAGCAGAGATCCAAATTTAGATACTGATAATGGCTTTTCCTGGCCTGGAGATATCTGAAATCAGCTGAATCTTGATTGAGTGAAGGATGAGAAAACTTTCTATGTAGACAGTTGAGTTTCAAGGGGCAAATTGCATGTTGTAGACATTTATATGTCATGCTCGCTTTCTTGTTACACAAGGAAGTTTAATTTTGAGGCTAAGGACCACAGTCACTTACCACTTCTTTTGCAATAAGGGCCTAGAAAAAAAATACCATCACTGATATTAATTATGAAATATCACAGAGACTTAAAATTAATTAAAATATTTTTTATCCTAAACTTACTTAGCAAAGGAGGAAAAAAAGTGGCTTTGTGGGTGTTAGTTTATACATAGCAAGGTTTCTGGGAAATGGCAATTGTTATGTTGTTCTCAAATCACAGTAGAAGAAAAAAAATTATCTTAGATTACTGGAAAGGTTACAGCATTTCCCAGAACTAAAATGAAAATAATATAATACGAATGAGGTACTGGAAGTTATTTTGTCTTTCTGTATAACTTACTTAGGCATAACCTAATTAAGTTTGTGGGAAATGTATTTTATGATAATTTTGGTTTGTTTTCCTTTTTTCTTTTTCTTTTTTATCTTTTCTGTTTGTATTCAGATGACATAGCGTGGAATAATAGGACTAGCAGCTAGCTGGGACTTAAAAAATCCATCATCTCTCTAGTTCCAGTCCTGTTATTGACTAGCTATTTAATGTTGGACAAAGCCACAGTGATTGTCTATGACCTTCACTTTCAAAATCTATAAAATGAAGTCTGGGGGAAATATGAGCAGGCTCATTCAGGGTTGTCAGGCTTGTTGCCTGTGGCATGAAGGTTGCCTAGAATTCTCTGAGTCCTTTCATCTGGCCAACTTTGCTCTAAATATCCAGTCTGGTTCAAGATCATTAGGAGCTAGAACCCTAATCTTCAGGAGATGCATAGAAACATGATAGGGTCTCTACTTAACTTACATTATCTATATATAAAGCAACTGATCAGTTTTCTTTAAAACTAAACAAAACCACAACAAATATATATTTTTGAGTGATCTGAACTTGTGATTTCTTTATATGATAAATTTCTGCAAGTCCAAATGGAAAGGGAAGTAAATGTATTAGTGTTCCCTTCCCCCTTTTTTAGACTTATTGGACAGGGGCAGATTTGGAATTCAAAAATTTTAGAACAGAATTTGAAATACAAGTTTATTAATATGAACATCTAATATCTTGAAATACCTACATCTTAGTGTCCTTATTTTGCGATGATAAATATAAAAGAGTAGTTTTAGCAAAGTTTATTTCTTATTTTGACCTGCCTCCTAAAAAACTGAAAAACACAACATTCTCAATATCTTCAAAGCAGTAGACAATAGCAATATGATGATCCAAAACAACTCTGAAGGACTTTTGATGAAAAGTTAAACATATCATAATAACTCATGGTGTCTGATGGCAGATTGAAGCATACTTTTTTCTTTTATGCTTTATTTTTCTTGAAGGTTGTTTATTTTAATTCATTTGCTTTGTTTTGTTTTTGGTTTGTTTTCTTTTACAACATGACTATTATGAAAATAGTTCACATGACTACTTATGTATAATTTATATTGAATTGCTTTTATTCTCAATGAAGAAGGTGGGAAGGGAAGAAGGGAAAAAATCTGGAACTTAAAGTTTTAAAAAATGAATATAAAATTGTTTTTACATGTAAGTGAAGAAAAATGAAATACTAAATAAATTTTTTAAAAAATCAAAGCACCAAACAAGCAAATACCAGATTTTAAGTCATTTGTTTATTTTGACACTGAAAAAAATTAAGTTCAAATTCTCTCCATCCCTTTTGTCCCCCCCCCATCACTGAATTGGCAAGAAACAAAGCAGTTATACATGTGAAATCATAAAAAAAAAAATTTCCATATTTGCCATGTTGCAAAAAAATGTGAAATAAAAAGCAAGAAAGATTAAGAAAATGGAAAAAATTATGTTTCCATCTACTTTCAGAGTTTATCAATTGTCTCTCTAGAGTTAGATAATATTTTTCATCCTAACTCCTTTGGGGTAGTCATGGATCATTGTCTTGATCAGAGAAGCTAAGTCTTCCACATTTGATCACCATTACAACATTACTGTTACTATGTGCAATGTTCTCCAGGTACTGCTTTGTGTGAGTTTATATAAGATTTCTCAGATTTTCCTGAAACCAACCTATTCATCATTTCTCATAGCTCAAAAATCAATCATATACCACAATTTCTTCAGTCACTTCCCAATTAATAAGCATCCCCTTGATTTCTATTTTTTTACCACAGGAATAGCTGTTATTAATATTTTTATTCATAAAGGCTCTTTTTCCTCTCTTTAATTTTTTTTCTGGTCTTTTTGGAAAACATACAAAGTAGTGGCATTACTGGATCAATGGATATGTACAGTTTTATAATTCTTTGGGCATAGTTCCAAATTGTTCTCAAGAATTATTGGACCAATTCACAATGCCATTAACAATATATTAAATATTGTTCTTCTCCCATATCCTCTCCTGCAATTGTTGTTTTCCTTTTTGATAATATTAGCCAATCTGATTGATATGAGGTAGTACTTCAGAGTTGTTTTAATTTTCATTTCTAAATCAATAGTGATTTAGAGAATTTTAATGTGACTAATAAAAGCTTTGATTTCTTTTTCTAATACTACCTGTTTATTTCACTTTACCATTTATCAACTAGAGAATGGCTTTTATTTTATAAATTTGGCTCAGTTCCCTTTATTTTGGAAAAAAAAAGATGTTTTTATCTGAGAAACTTGCTATATTTCTCCCTGATTTCCTGCTTTCCTTCTAATTTTGTCTAAAAGTTAAATACAGTATTACTAGTAGAATGTAGCACATCAACATCAAAAGCTTAGGGATATGAACCATCTTTTGTAGGAAGCTAGAACTGATGTGTATATTCTGTTATGGAGTCCATTTTTTCTCAATAATTGTGGATAGCATGAGATAATGACAGAAACACTGGATTCTCAGTTAGAAATCTTGGGTTCTAATTCTGACTCAACTAGTTAGTAATACAATCATATTGTATAATATTTATAAATAGAAATTGGCACAATGCCTGATGCATCATTAGGGGTATACAAATATTTATTTCTACTCTTCCCACCCTCCTCTCTGTTGGCCCTCTGTGAAATTTTGGTCAAATCATTTAATCCCTTATCTTAATTCTCTTACTTCTAAAGTGTAATACTTGTCCTGTTTACCTCATAGTGATGATGAGACTCAAAAATGTAATTTAAATGAAAGTGCATTGAAGACCATAAAATAATGTACAAATATTATGTTGTTTTATAGTTTTCTTCATGATTAATTCCTGCCAAATTATAGACCTTAATGTCACACATATGTGACATTATCATAATTATCATAGGTTCAGTGCCTACTACAGTAGAATTGTCTACTAGTTCTCCAACTACAGTAATAGCTTCCTGATTCCCTGCTTGCAGTATTTTCCCTCTCTCATCTATTCTCTGTTCTACTGCCATTTCCATCTTCTTTTTTATGTTTTTTAATAATAGCTTTTTATTTTCAAACTGTATGCAAAGATTGTTTTCAACACTCAAAACTTTGTTTTCCAAATTTTTCTTCCACTCTTCCCCCAACTCCTCCCCTCAATAATAAGTAATCCAATATATGTTGAATCCAATGTATCTTTTCTACATATTTCCACATTTATCATGCAGCACAAGAAAAATCAGATCAAAAACAATAATGGTGAAAATACTATGTTCCAATCCACATTCCGTTCCCACAGTCCTCTTTCTGATTGCAGCTGACTCTCTCCATCACAAGTACTGGAATCACCTCATTGTTGAAAAGAGCCATGCCCATCAGAGTTGATGATCACATGATCTTTTTTTTTTAAATAGCCTTTTATTTTCAAAATATATGCAAGGCTAGTTTTCAACATTTACCCTTGCAAAACATTCAGTTCGAAATTTTTCTCTTCTCCTTCCTTCCACCCCTCCCTAGATAGCAAGTAATCCAATATATGTTAAACATATGCAATTCTTCTACATCACATTTCCATAACACATGCTGCACAAGAAAAATCATAGGAAAAAGGGAAAAAATAAGAAAGAAAACAAAAAGCAAGTAAGCAGAAACAAAAAAGTGAAAATACTGTTGTGATCTACATCCACTCCCCATATTCCCCTTTCTGGATGCAGATGACTCTATCACGTCTATTGAAATCACTTCGTTGTTAAAAAAAAAAAAAAAAAAAAAGCCATATCCATCAGAATTGATTATCTCATATTCTTGTTGTTTCTCTGTACAATGTTTTCTTGATTCTAATCATTTAACATAGCATCAGTTCATGCAAGTCTCTCCAAGCCTTTCTGAAATCATCCTGCTGATCATTTCTTATAGAACAATAATATTCCATGACATTCATATATTATAACTTATTCAGCAATTATCCAAATGATGGGCAGCCATTGTTTCCAATTTCTTGTCACTACAAAATGGGATGCTACAAACATTTTTACACCTGTGGATTCTTTTTCATTTCTTATAATCTCTTAGGGATATAGATTCAGTAGACACACTACTGATTCAGTTTGATAGCCCTTTGGACATAATTCCAAATTACTCTCCAGAATGGTTGGATCATTTTACAACTTCACCAACAACATGTCCCAATTTTTCCACATCTCCTCCAACATTTATCGTTATCTTTTACTGTCATCACTCAAATCTTTTTAAAAGACTGGGATCTCAAAAATCTACAGTATAAAATCCAAAATCCTTAGTATGACATTCAAGATGATATAAAATCTGACATCATCCTGCCCTTCCATTCTTTAGCTCTATTGCTTTCAAAATTTTATCATTGAAATCCCAGAAAAATTTCACTTGCTTTTTAAAACCCAATTAATCTATTTGGAAGGAATCTCTGCTTACCTCCATTCATTCCATTTTTATCATATATTATCCTTTATTGGAAAGATAATTCCATTCAGATTGGAAGTGATTGAGTGTAGGAGAATATCTTATACTTTACATTCTCCATAGTACTTAGCATTCAGCTATATACTCAGAAGTTATTTTAATGTATTTTTTATTGAATAGTTACCTAATTGACCAGTTCTTTAAAATAATTTTAGTTTTCTAATTGATTATTATGGAAATCATTGTTCTTGCCATTCATTTTTCAAAAATTTTAATAATTATGTTAAATCACAAGTAAGGAACAATAATATTTCTGTACTTAAGCAGATTTGATCATTTATGTCAAAGATGATTTTATGTGTATATTAAACTGTTACCATATGACTGAACTATATCAAAAGAAAAATATTGTTAGATTAATTATTTTATTATTATATGTTATTGTTATATGTTGTTATATGAACTTATTGATGAACAATAATTCAATAATTGATCATTATAACCAATTCCATTAAGTCATTAAGATGATCCAGATTACTGCATTCATGACTTATTTTTTGTTTGTGATTAAGTACATATTTTATTCCAAGAACTACATTTACCTTTAGAAACTATATATATATATATATATACATATATATATATTTCAAAGTTATATAAAATTTTATAAAAATATAAGACTAGTAATACTAAGTAATCTTTACGATATCTTAAATCTGAAGTACTAAAATAAAAAAAATGACTGAAACATTTTTCCCATTTGAAAAATCATTCCATTTTCCTGATATTAGAGAAAAATATAAAAAGTATGTTAAATAATAGGCAATCTTCAACTTACAAACAGATTGAGATACAAAAAAAATGTTCTTAAAATTTGGTCATTAGGAACTTAGGAACCATTTTCTTCCATATTAATTTTATAACAGATTATTAGGTTTTGGGGTTTGTTCACAAAATCCCATTTAATCCATAATTTGATGTAATAACCTTCAATCCGATGCCCTGAGAGGACTATTCATATGTCAAGGACTAAAAGATTAAGTATTGGGTGTGTGGTAATTGTGTGCTCTCATATTCACCTTCTCATCAGCACCCACTTGTGGGAGTTCTATTTTATGATGCTATTGAATTCCCTATTATCCATTCCTCTGCCAAAAAAAAGTATTTTATATCCAAATTTAATGATATATTACTTCTATTTCATTTTTATTTTGCCCTTTTATTACTCATTTCTTAGAAATGGAAGAGAATATTACAATTACTTTTTGTTCTGTCTGTGTGTTCTCTTATTTTCAGGAACTATCACCTGTCTGTACTGATCATAAAACAATGATTTCTTTGGGGACTTTCTTTGATAGCTGAATTATTTCAACAAAAGTTTCATTGCCCTTTTTACTTTTTCATCTCACTTAACATGGTCTTTGTGCATCTTTGCTTTTCCTTTGAAACCTAAAGAAAAGTAACAGTGAAATTATAGTTATAATAAAGTTTGATCAACACTAGAACCAATGTTTTAACCTAAATTATTTGAATTGTGTTTACAGTAAGTAATATGTGGTCTTGCATGCGCTAATCAGCCAGAAGAAATTCTGTTTCCAAAAACATAGCCGCTCTAGAGATGAGAATATAATTAATTATAATATTAAAATTACTTCCAAAATGGTAGACAGTGATTCAGGGACTTTTTTTTCTCTTGAGTATTAGAGGAGGAAATATATTCTAAGATGATAATATTCAACTTAGTTTCTTATTTCTGTTTTAGTGTGTGTAAGACTATGACTAATCTTCCCAGTGTTTAAAAATTTAAGAATTAATCTAATGGGATGACACATCTCAGAAGTCTTTTGCATCAATTAAAAAGCTACTTAATGTTAAAGAAAAATCAGGGGGCAGCTATGTGGCACAGTGGATAGAGCACCAGCCCTGAAGTCAGGAAGACCTGAGTTCAAATTTGATCTCAGACACTTAACATTCCCTAGCTGTGTGACCCTGGGCAAGTCACTTAACCTCAATTGCCTCAGCAAAAAAACAAAACAAAAAAATCAGTAGTATATTTATTCATAAATTAATTCACCTTTTATTAATGTTTATATTTCCTTGTGTTCCATTAGTGCACTGGTGTGTGTGCTTGAATTAGCAACTTCTTCAAGGATGTAGTGCCATTGTATTTCAGTAGGAGAAAAGAGAACTAATAAGTCATCTCTTTTTAGGTAAAAATGATGCTCACTAATAGCACCATTGTCTAGCTCTCCTAGGATTTTCTTGCAAAATCAATATTGTCATGTCAAATAGTAAAAAATACTCCATTTTCCCTGGAAAATTCCACAGTTTGTGGAACAGTTCAAGTGACAATGTTTACACTGACAGTTGTTGAAGTATCATTTAAAAATACAGAGAAAGAATAGAGGATTAGGGTTCAGAAAGGAGCACAATAAAACATGACAGCTTTGAAAGTTACAGGTTGAATTTAGATATTTAATTCTAAACCATTTGAAATATTGTAGCATATTTCCCTTCAATAGGAGCATATTAATAATATGAGTTTTTCCTACAGATATGTGCTGATAAAATACCATCCAGAAAGCTATACCATTAAAATATTTAACAATTATGCGCACATTTTGAAAAGAATTCAGCTTTATTTGAACACTGAAACTGATGACAGAAGAAATAGATTTGCCTTGTGTGTAGTTGCATTTTCTGTGCAGAAGTATGCTTACAGTTCTGTCACAATCTTAAGAACATTTTGTTTTTGAGGAAGTGAATGACAAAGACTACTATTATTACTAAATAATCTAGTAAGGTAGCAGAATTGCAGGGTTTTTTTTTTTATTATTCACTGGAAGAGGTCTGTCAAAGAGAAGTGAATAAAAATACAAATCCTGGGGGAAAAGCTGGAAGGATGTTGTTGTTTATTGTTTTAGTCATGGTCAATTCTTTGTGATTCTATTTGGGATTTTTTTGGCAAAGATATAGTAGTGGTTTGACATTTCTTTCTCCACTTCATTTTACATATGAGAAAACTAAGGATTAAGCAATTTTCCAGGGTCACACAGCACCTAGTAAGTGTCTGAGGTCATTTTTGAACTCAGGGCTTCCTGACTTCAGGCTCAGTGCTCTATCCATAGTACACCTAGCTTGAAAGCATATTCTCATGGATTTAAATATTTGCTTTCAAGGACTGTATTTTTCAATTTGATTTTTTAGTGATATCCCCAAAGCCACAAAGCTTCTTTCAAGCCACAGTGGTCCCATTAATGGTGTGATGATTAAAATGCCATTGTGATTTGTCCTCAGTTTTCAAAGACACATGCTTGGTGATATAGCTATCTTGAGAGTAGCTATAGCTAAAAATACTGCTTTGTTTGCTTTGGTTTTTCCATGGAGCCATTTGTGACAGAAACCACCACTACTTTTTGTTCTGCATGTCTGTTCCATAGTCCACCTAACCCTAGAAGAGCAACCCCATTTCTTATTGCACCCTAGATTGACCTTGACTTGCTGTTAATTCCTTGAAGTTAACATGATTGCTGCCTTATTTCAAGTAATGTTTCTGTATACTCACAAAGCATGTTATTTACCCCATAGCATCATTACATTTTCTCTGAAAAGGCAGCATCAGTTCCTTGGATATTTAAACATTTATATGATTTTAAGATTTGCCATTCAGTCATGTCTATTACTCCAATTGGGGTTTTCTTGGAAAAGACACTGGAAAATTTTGTTATTTCCTTCTCTACTAAATAAACAGGGTCAAGTGACTTGTCCAAAATCATATAGCTATTAAGTATCTGAAGCCATATTTGAACTCAGGCAAATGAATTGTCCTGATCTTCAGGACTGCAGCACCTAACTGTCCTACTTAAGTAGCAACTTATATATTCACTACCTAATTGTCTTGTTTAGAGTTGGGTTTAACCAGGGGTTCTGCAAATCAAAGGAAAACAAATTGTGAAGGTCCTTAAATGCCAGAGTTAATGAGTCTGTGTTTCATCCTAGAGGGGTCATTACATAATTTTGGATTATTATTGCTATTATATTATGATGTCAATCGCATAAAACTGATGATTTTATGAAGTTGTTAGGCAATCCAGATCATAAATTTTACCATGAAGATTCTTTTAATAACTATTTGATTATAGTGTTCATATAACATGTTGCATTAGCCATTGTTTATTTTTGAAGACAATTTTTGTGTCTCTAAATGTAGCTTTCTCATAAGTGTAGTTGACACCTGTCTATTCTACTGTGAAAGAGCTCTCAAAATTTAATGGGTTCAGCATTTCATATCTCTATCATTACTATTTCATTAGAATGACATTTGTATTCATTAGCAAGCATCCAGTATTTTAATAAAAAAAATGAAATTCTCCCCTTCAAGTGCCTTCCCCTTTAAGTTTAGAAGTCTCTTGATTCTCTTTTAGACTTTTGATCTAAGGGAATTACTTTATTTTCTGGAGGTTTTTTACCTAAAATTGATAGTTATTGAAAATGCAATATTCAATTATGCTTATAGTCATCGTTCCCATTAGAATTCTATAGGAAAATGGTTTTATTTATCATTTCTTCTTTCCCTACTACCTGATTATCATAGAAATTAAGATATCAAAATATATTTTAATATAGTAACAATATTTTAATGATAATATCAAGTAAAGAAGGTTAGAAATAGTGCTCCTTTGGGGATCCCAATGCATAATTTAACTTAACTTATAGTACACTCATCCCATATCTCAGGAAATTTTTTTGCAATAATTTAGCCTTTGGGAAATCTTTGCTGAAAAACCATAATAATTGGTCAAAAGACTGACTGAATGATTCAAAAAAAAAAACTAAATTGTCTGATAGGAATACTTTTCAATATTCTGCTAGAATATTCCCAAAAGATACATATGCTTGAACTGTATAGCATAGCATATGGGTCACACAGTCAACTAGCATATATTAAGTGTCTATTACATATTAGGCACTATGATGAGATCAATAGATACAAAGAATAACAAAAAAAGTAAATAATGTGTGACTCTGGGCAAGTCACTTAAACCCAATTGCCTCAGCAAAAATAAATAAATAAATAAATAAATAAGCAATTTCTGCTCTCAAGGAACTCATGGTTTAATTGGGAAAACAAAAAGCAAACAACTATGTACAAATGAGAGATACATAAGTTAACACCATTCTAAAAGGGAAGGCACAAATATTTAGTGAAAGACTTCTTGAAAAATAGAGGATGGTAGCCCAGGCTTTAAGGAAACCAGAAAAACAAGGAAAAAATGTGAGGAGATATAGTATATCAGGAACAGAAGGAAGTTAAGAGTCAAGAAATGAAGTGTCATGGGAGAGGAACAGCATGAAGGCTAAGGTCACAGGATCATAGAGTAATGAAGAGAAGAGCAAGACAAAAAAGAAAACCAGAGAGGGAAAGACCTAGTCATGAAGAACTTTGAACGACAAATAGGATTTGGTATTTTATTCTCAAAGTAATAGGAAGCCAATACAATTTATTGAATACAGTTGAAGTGATAATGTGATCAGCTCTGCATTTCAGACAACTGAGTTCAAAATGAATTGGAGTGGGGAGAAACTTGAAGAATGCAGACTAACTAGTGGAGTTGACTGACTGACTAAAGCAATGTGACACATTATTCAAGAAACAAGTAGGAAAGAAAAGTAGGAAAAATATATCCCTTTCTCATATAGAAAATACTACACATTACATATAACCTATAATTCTATATATGACACTATAATGTATATGATAATTACATAACATTTTAATGCATATAGTATAATGTATGTGTATTATATAACATGTATATACATTATGATATATAATGTATTATATATGTAAATATATAATATAATATTCTTGGCTTTGAAATTTGTTTTATATTAACTAATACATATTTCTGTACCATTATAAACACTTTTAATGAATTATTTTTCTAATATTTCATCATTTAGTGATAAATAGTAGCAACATAAAACTATTTTTCTAAAAAAAATTGTGTTTCTGCACAGAAGATAAAAAGAATAATTTTGAGTGTGTCTGCTACAGAAATTGCTGGAAAAAGCAATGAATTCCATCTATTCATCTTTGAACAGATTTTCAATCAATACCTAGAACATTCAAATGATATCCTACACTTTGAAAAGTTCTTCTAAAATCCTTTTTAAATTGCTATTATTCAAATAATATTTATGGTCATTAGGACATAAAGGAGATGAAATGTATAGTGTAGTAGAGCTGAAAATATATTTAAGGAATGCTTTATAGAGGATGTCCCAAAAATATTATTGAATTGTTAAGCTGTTAAAGCTTAAAATCAAATTTTATTAACTAAAAACATGACCAAAATACTTGAGGAAACCTCTATATAAAGAGGCCCTTGAATAATCAATGTAAAAATAGATTTATGTACATTTTCTTGTTCTTGGAGTACAGGTTACTGTGTACATGTGCTTCATCCTTTTTAGGTAGAATGTAAACTCTTTGCCACTACAGAGAATTTTGTTTTTGGTCTTTTATCTTCACCACACAGCACAGTGACTTGCACTTCATGAGCAGTAAATAATTACTTGTTCCATGTTTTACTTTTAACTTATTATAAAGATTTGATAGTGTATATTTATTTTATGGCACAGGGTTAGAAATATATATGTTTTATTTCATGATATGTGCCAGGTGAGGAATGTGACTTCCAGATTTAAAATATTTTGGAACAGAAAATATTAATTGACTTTGCAACAACCTGTTTTATAATATTGTTGCCAGGAAATGAAAGGGAAAATCTCCCCCTATCTGTCCCATACAATGCTCTGAAAATCTCATGGGATGCTTCCTGAGGGATTTTGAGACAAGCTACTTTGAGCCCAAGATTACTGATGGACTTGGGAAGGACCAAGCTTAGAGCTGAAGGGGTATTGTGAAATTGATGTTAGCAAAATAGTTTGAAAAATGTCAAAATCCAGAGAGAAGGTCCATACAGTATAGGTAGGTATGACGAAAATAGATTGGGAGGTAACCACCAAAATATGAATCATGACCAAAGCAGTAAGTTAAAATGGCGAAAGTAAATCAAGAGGAGATAGCTGCTACATTTAAAAATAACCTGTAACAAATTTTGGAAGGTAATTTAGGAAGGACAGCCTACATTTAAGCAAGGATCTAGAACTGCCACCATCTTTAACTTTGTATCTTACAATGCTTGATCTCTTCAGACTCAATTTCATCTCTTGAGTCTCCTAAAAAGGAGTATGTTAGGACTAATCATAAAAATATTGGAATATTTCATTTACACTATATATCTACATGTGTGGATAAATGTAGAATCATTGTTGGGAAAAAATGCTCCTTTTCTAAAGGAAAAATTTTCCAAATTGTTTCTGATATTAGCCAAACAAGAGTTTTTATTTGCTATCATGTCCATTTTATTTGAGTAACCAAAAAGAAATGTATAATGATCTAAAAAAGTTGTTAGTTGTAAATTTCAGTTTCCTTCATAAAAAGATGCCGCACTAGATTATTTTTTGAAGTCCATTCCAATTCTAATATTCTAAAGGAAGGGAGGAAGGGGGAAGGGAAGGAGGGAGGGAGAAAGGAAGGAAAAAAGAAAGGAAAGAAGGAAGAAAGCAGTAAAGAAGGAAGGAAGGAAGGAAGGAAGGAAGGAAGGAAGGAAGGAAGGAAGGAAGGAAGGAAGGAAGGAAGGAAGGAAGGAAGGAAGGGAAGGGAAGGAGAGAGACAGGGAGGAAGGAAGGGAGGAAGGGAGGGAGGGAGGGGGAGACAGGGAGGGAAGGAAAGAAACTAGGAGAGAAAAAAGGAGAGATGAAGAGAGGGAGGGAAGAGGGAAGAAGGAGAGGAGGGATGGGGAAAAAGGAGGGAAAGAGGAGAAAAAAACAAAGAATGTTTCATTCAGTGTGTATTCAGACATCAGTTCTTTCTTAGAGAAAGCATTTTTCATCATGAGTCCTTGGGAATTGTCTTAGATTGTTGTATTATTGAGATTAGCCAAGTAATTCAGGTGATCATTATATGTATTCTTGCTTCTGTGTACAATAATTTCCTGGTTCATCTCATTTCATTTTGTATCAGTTCATGTTAGTCTTTCCAGGTTTTTCTGAAATTATCTTATTTGTCTTTTCTTATAGAACAATAGAATTTTATTAAAATTATATATCACAATTTGTTTAGCTATTCCAAAATTGATGGTCATTCCCTCAATTTCTAATTCTTGATCACCATAGAAAGAACTGCTGGACATATTTTTGTACAAATAGGTCCTTTGCTTTTCTTCTTATTCTTTTTTAACCTCTTTGTGATAAACACCTGGCAGTGATTTAAGATGAATATTTAATTCATACCCAAAGTAAATTTGGAAATATTGCAAGATACTCTTTCAATTGCCTGTATTTTAGATGAGAGCATGTAAATATGAAAGAAAGCAAAAACCAGGAAGGTTGGCTTGTCTTTACCTTATCTTTACTACTGAATTATGTTACTTTACATAAGTTATTTAACCTTTCTCTTTTGCTAGATTATTTTGCATAAATCACTTAACCTTTCTCTATCTCAATTCCTCATCTATAAAACGAAGATCATAAAACACAAACCTGACTAACAAGAATGTGGGGAAGATTAATGACACAATGTATCCAAAGTGATGTTTGAAGAAAAATTAATATATGTATATGTTTTTGTAATTGCTTACATTTAATCTGTATTGCTGATACCTTTTGGTATTCATATTTTATAGATGCATAATCTATCTTACCTGTCTCAGTGAAAAAGAAACTTAAAGGGTAAGCAAAAGACTGCAAAATATTCATCTCATCTCTTTTACACAGATAATATAAATATTGTGATAACTTTTCCTTTTTTTTTTAAATTTATTTTATTTGCATAACATATGTGTGGGTAATTCTTCAACAATAGCCCTTACATAGCTTTCCGTTACAAATTTTCCCCCCAACTCCCCACCCCTCCCCTAGATGGCAGGATATCCACTACATGTTAATTATGTTAAAATATTGGCAAATCGAATATATGTATACATATTTCCAAACTTATCATTGTTGTGCAAGAAAAATCTTATCTACACAAACAATATATCAGGTAAAGGAAACACAATGTAAGCAAACATCAATCAAGGAGTATGAGAATGTTATGTTGTGGTCCACATTTCACATCCCTCTCTCTGGGTGTATATGGCTTTCTTCAGTGAACAATTGGAGGTGGTTTGAAACATTTCATTGTTGAAGAGAGCCATGTCCATCAGAATTGATCGTCATATAGTACTGTTGTTGCCGTGTATAATGATCTCCTGGTTCTGCTCATTTCACTCAGCATCAGTTCATGTAAGTCTCTCCAGGCCTCTCTGAAATCGTCTTGCTGGTCATTTCTTACAGAACAATAATATTCCATAGTATTCATATACCATAATTTATTCAGCCATTCTCCAATTGAAGGGCATCTATTCAATTTCCAGTTTCTAGCCACTACAAAAAGGGCTGCCACAAACATTCTTGCACATGTGGGGCCTTTTCCTTCCTTTATGATTTCTTTGGGATATAAGCCCAATAGAAATGCTGCTGGGTCAAAGGGTATGCACAGTTTGATAACTTTTTGAGCATAGCTCCAAATTGTTCTCCAGAATGGCTGTATCCGTTCACAGCTCCACCAACAATGCATCAGTGTCCCAGCCCTCCCACATCCCCTCCAACATTCATCATTAACTTTTCCTGTCATTTTAGCCAATCTGACAGGTGTGAAGTGGTATCTCAGGGTTGTCTTGATTTGCATTTCTCTGATCAATAGTGATTTGGAGCACCTTTTCATATGACTATAAATAGTTTTAATTTCATCCTCTGAAAATTGTCTGTTCATATCCTTTGACCATTTATTGATTGGAGAATGGCTTGAATTTTTATAAATATGAGACAATTCTCTACCCTCCTAATCTTGTCTGCATTGATTTTGTTTGTACAAAAAGTTTTTAACTTAATATAGTCAAAGTTATCTATCTGGTTTTCAATTAAGAGTTCCAGTTCTTCTTTGGACATAAATTTATTCCATCTCCATAGGTCTGAGAGGTAAACTATATTACATTCCTCTAATTTACTTATAGTATCACTCTTTATATCTAGATCATGAACCCATTTAGATCTTATCTTGGTATGTGGTGTTAGATGTGGGATAACTTTTCCTTTATTTTTAATTGTAGCTTTTTATTTTCAAAACGTATGCAGGGATAATTTTTCAACACTGATCCTTGCAAAATCTTGCATTCCAAATTTTTCCCTAGTTTCTCCCCAGTCCATCCCCTACATGTGAAGTAAATGAATATATACTAAACATGTTAAAAATATAATTAATCCAATATATTTATACATGTTTATACAATTATCATGTACAAGAAAAATCAGATCAAAAAGGAAAAAATGAGAAAGAAAAAAATTCAAGAAAACAACAAAAAGTGAAAATGCTATGTTGTGATCCACATTCAGTTCCCACAGCCCTTTCTTTGGATGTAGGTGGCTCTCTTTATCACAAGATCATTGGAACTGATCTCAGTCATCTCACTGTTGAAAAAAACCAGGTCTATCAGAATTGATCTCCATATAATCTTGTTGTTGTGTACAATGATCTGGTTCTGTTCGTTTCACTTAGCATCAGTTCATGTAAGTCTCTCCAGGGCTCTCTGAAATCATCCTGCTGATCATTTCTTATAGAGCTATAAATTCCATAATATTCAAATGCCATAACTTATTCAGCCATTTCTCTAAATGATGGGCATCCAGTCTATTTCCAGTTTCTTGTCACTACAAAAAGGGCTGCCACAAACATTTTTGCACATGTGGGACCCTTTCTCTCCTTTAAGATCTCTTTGAGATATAAGTCCAATAGAAACACTGTTGGATCAAAAAGTATGCACATTTTGATGGCCTTTTAGGCATTATTTCAAATTACTCTTCAGAATGGTTGGATAAGTTTACAACTCCACCAACAATGTATTAATGTCCCAGTTTTCCCACATCCCCTCCAACACTCATCATTATCTTTTCCTGTCATCTTAGCCAATCTGAGAGATGTGTAGAGGTCTCTCAGTTGTCTTAATTTGCATTTATTTGATCAATAGTGATTTAGAGTACATTTTATATGACTAGAAATGGTTTCAATTTCTTCATCTGAAAATTCTGTTCATGTTTGTGATAATTTTTATAAGAAGTTATTACATAATAATTTTAGTTGGATAATCCATAGTACATCTGTTATTTTATCTGTCATTGAGGGGTAGAAATCGAGTCTGTACCTATAAATTAAGTGTTGGGAGTTGTTAGATGAGAAGATTTGGTCTAGTTATCTATTCAGTTCAGTACCTTTTTTGTAATTTCCAATATTAGAAAGCATACAAATTACTTTATATTTATTGTATTTGTTTGCATTTTACAATGTTATATTAATTGGGGCAAAATAAAATAAATCTTAATAATTTTGTTTTTTGATAGAATTATCAAATCAGTCAATAAAAATAGTATCAACTTATTGCAATTTGGTAAACCTATATTTAAAATGCCTTTTTCTAATAATTCAATTTTAGTATTTCACTATTTGTTTAACATCATTCCTTTCTGAGTTTGGATTCTAGTATATTTAAATTATCAGGAAAATATTTTTTTTATTTTTCTCATTTACATAAAATATATTTTAAGTATATTATGATTTCTTTTAAGATATTATTTTTGTCTTTTATTTCTTGTTTTTATTTTTCATTCTGTGATATGCAATCAATTCTATTGTTTTGTTATTCTTATACTTGAACAGTTATATGGCATCCTCAGGAAAATGAAATGTTTTGGATCACAAAATCTAGTGACTTATCTAATCCAATCCATAGCTAAATATTTTTAGTAACTGAAACCTAAGAATAATGACAATAGCATCATTTTAAGATAGATTTTTAATTTTAAATTATTTGTTAATAACATGTCTAAAATATATTTCACACAACCCTGCCTTAGTGAACAGAGTGCAGTCAACATAAATTAACCTTTCCTTGATAACTCAGATCAACATTAAAAACATAGTTATTGTGCTATGCTGTATCACAGTAATATCATCAGAGATAGATTCAGTGGCGCTGGCTTCCTGACAATTCCACAAACAAAAGACTCCATTTCTCAGCTCTGGGACATTTTTTCCTGGCTGCCCTCCATGCCTGGAATACTCTCCTTTCTTTACTTTGACTACTAATTTCTTTTTTACAGAAGTCTTCCCTAACACTCTTAATCCCAGAGTTTCCTCTCTATTTTTTCCTATTCATCTTATAGATATCTTGTTTTATTATTTATTTGTCTTTATGTTTTCTCCCACATTAGTTTGTAAACTTCTTAACGTCAAGAGTTCTTTTGCCTATTTTTTTTTTGGTAATCCCAATCTTAGCACAATGCCTGGAATTTAGTAAATACTTAGTGAATGTTTATTGATTTATTTCCTGAACACTGAGAAGCTGATCTTTTCCCTTTGGTGTTTCCTCTATCTTCTCCCTTTGTCAACTGATTTTTCTTCTGCTGTCAATATGTCATCTTCTAGTTAGGGATGCCTTATTCCTCAATGTTTTTGATCTGCTCTCTACTGGAACTCAGGAAGAACTCACAGTTGCTAAGGGAAACCAGATCACTGATCTTGTAAAAGTAAAAAAAGAAAGTAACTTTATTTTTATAGACAATACTTAATCAGTAAATAATGATCTGCAGTTACATGCACTTTACTCTCTGCTGCAATAAAATGCCTCCTTTTAGAGTAACTTTCTTGCATACTCCTAAAAGGTTTTCCTCGTTACTTCTGAGTTTAGGCTCTATTCAACATGGTAGATGATTTGCTGAATAAATGGGATGTTGCTATTACATTCAGTTCTAAAAAATTTGATTCCCAAATAATCAATCAATTAATATTTATTAAGCTTTTACTAAATATCAGGTATTAGGCCAATTAACTGGGGATACGAAAGACAGTCCCTGACTTCAGTGAACTTACACCTAATGGGATATTGATAAAGGATACCCAAAGTAGATATATAAAAGTGCTTCCTTCATAGTTAATTTTTTGCACCAAATCAACTTCATTTAATGATAATAATTGTTAATGTTATATAGCATTTTAAGGCTTTTATGGTATTTTCTTTACATGACTTCAAATCTTGGTCTGCCATTAAGCAGCTGTATAACCATGGGTAAAATCTCAGTTTCTCTGTGCCTCAGTTTCTTCATCTATTAATATGAAAGGGTTGGACAAGATGTAATTTATGGTTTTGTACACTCTAAACTGAAAAACCTATGAGTAGACTAAAATAATGTAATTCTGAATTTTCAAAAACTAATTTCATGATGAGAGCACAGAACTAAATAATTTATCACATATTTTATGATATTTTTCTAAATTGTAGCAATATTTAAAATAAAGTCAGATTTAGGAAAGGAGTTGTTCTAAGTGACTATATTAACCTTTTCAGGTTATGAATTCTCAAAGGGCAAAAGATGACTTTTGTCTAATAATTTAGTATGGCTTGAAAAGATTCCTTTAGTCTCTTGAATTGTCTGAGTGACTTCCAGAGGGTAACTTACCCTCAAAGAGATTGAGTACTGTGGTTTCTTTCTTAATTGTTTTCTAAATAATAATAATTAGACAATCTGGCTCTATATATTTCTTCTATACAAATTTTCTAGCTTTGTAGACAGAAGTTGCCAACATTTTCTTAAGTGCTGCTAACCTTCTGGAGAATTTTTAAGCTTCAAGACAATTTGCATAGCCAGAACTAATTAATAGATAGTATGACAATAACATATATATCACCTAGTGATTGTTAATGCTTTCCTTACAACAATCCTGTGACTAATACAAGCATTATTACCCCCCTTTATCAAGTGAAAAAAAAACTCAGGGTATTTGTGGTGAATTGATTTGCCTATGGGGTAATAGTATTAAGTATCTGTAGCAGGATAGGTCTTTTGCCTCCAGATTGGTTCACTCTTAGCACTCTGTTAATGCTATCTCTATAGAAGGGAAAAATAGAAGAACATTTAAAGATTTTATTATTGAATCATTTGATGACTATTCTAAAATAATTGAATATTACTTATATGGTTGATTTGAAAAAGAAAGAGTGCCATACTCTGATACAGTGAGCACAAAATGAGTCAGGTTCAATGTAATGTTGAAATCTGAGTATTCCAAATCTGGGTTTCAAAAGTTAATGAATTGACTTTATAGAGAAATGATCCCAGAAGTACTTTGGAAGATACATGATGACCTAGATTTTGTTTTATGCTCAGGAGACTTTTATGGAAGAAAAAGACAACCCCAGGGTAATTTTATAGGTTCACAGATCCATGCCATGACATTTTCACTTGGAAATGAAAATTATTAAAATTTTATTTGTATGTTTATTTGTAATACGTTGACTTCATCTTTTTTTAAAGTCCTTCCCAATCTCTTCCAGCTACTGCCTATTTTCAGGTAGCACTCATGAACAAGGTTTTGCAAAACAAACCTCTCCTGGGCCAATTGAATTTCCAGATTTCATTTAAATAAAAGAAAAAAATCATATTGGAATACAAGAAGGTGATCATGACCTCTTATAAAGCATTGAAATATGAAGTGTCAGATTGGTCCAGCAGCATGTCCCATATTTCCCAAAGGGAGAAAAAAAAGTTTTTTGCAGACCTAAAAAGAAAATGAAAAAGTAAGGCACTGTAATGAAAATTTAATTATAATACCAACTCACTAGTGTAGTCACCAATAGCCAAACTTTGCACAGCAATGTTCTGAATTTGAAAGTAACCATGATTGAACAGGCTGCCAAATATTTATTTTATTCTCTTCAGTTAATAATTCTGATGAAATAAAGAATTCCTGATACTCACGACTAAGAGAATTTTCATTTGTTGCATGTTACAGCCTTTAGTGGATGTTTGCAATAACACATTTTTGCAATATAGTGCATTGTATATGAGATGTTTTGAGAATGTGCAAAACACAGGAGAATAACAGGTACATAAGGAAAGCCCCCTAAATAGCCACATATCCATCCCAAAGACTGTATGTGTATTACTGTACACTGTGGATCTTCTCCAGTATAAATCAGTGTAGCAATATGAAAATCAGTTTAAAGATATTCAAAAGTATGAACCAGTCTGATTTATGTTGTTCAGTTGTTTTTCAGTCATGTCTGTCTATTTATGACTCCATTTCTGGAAGACATTCTAGAGTGCCATTTCCTGCTTCAGCTCATTTTATATATGAGTACTTAAGGCAAAAAGGGTTAAGGGACTTGCCCAGTCACACATCTAGTAAATGTCTGGGATGGGATTTGAAGTCAGGAAGAGGAGTCTAAGTGCTTAGTGTACCAAAGAGTTCAATCTACTATCTACTCTATCTACTAGTCTAATTTATATATACACTGCCTACAAATTTTTTCAGAGGGGAAGTATCTGTGACCTTATTAAAATTATTATTAGTAACTAGAAAATTTTTATAATTTTTGTGAAGCTTTTTTGTTTCTCTACTTACAATCCCTTTCTGACCCAAATTGCCATTAACTGACTGCACTTAAATTTATGTTAATGTGTTTTGTGTATGACTTTGCATTGAGTTTGCATGGTACCTTGAATTTATCCCAATGAGCAAGTTTAATAAAAATTCATTTGTATTATAACTACATAATTTACTTAAAGTATTTAAGTACACTTAAGTATATAAGTTGTAATTTTCTCCATTGTTGTGTGCATTGAGTGCTTTTAAGTTAAAATGGGTAGCAAGAATCTTAAGATTTTATGGCATTTGCATCGAATGCCCAACAGGGACTTTCAGAATCGACAATACTTAATTGCACTACTGATACAGTTATAGAGAATGATACATTGAATGGGGCAGTGGGAGGGAGGGAGGAGGTAGGAGGAGACAGAGACAGAGACAGAGAGACAGAGAGACAGAGAGACCGAGAGAGAGAGAGAGAGAGAGAGAGAGAGAGAGAGAGAGAGAGAGAGATGTTTGTTGTCTACAGGTGATGTCTGATGGTGCAGGGCAAGTTGTATAAAAAAAACAAGGCAAGCTTTTCACAATGACAAATTCCTTTTCCCACGAATTGTTATATTAAGTTCTTGGAAAACCTTTCAAATCCTGTACCATAAAATGACCCGACCCGCGGGCCTCGAGCTAGGGGTGCCTGAGATCTCGCATCGGCCTGTGAGCCAAAAGAGGCTGGGGAGGCATCAACCTGGGGATGGGCTGAAAAAGGAAAGAATGGAGACCATTCTGTATAAGGGCAGAATAGCTCGTTTATTGAGGCTCAGTACAGGGTTTTTATACATGGTGCATCAAAGTAAACTTTCATATAACAAAGGATATAACATTTGTTGACCATTTGTCAGGAAATTGAATAAGGGGAGGGATATGGTGTATGTGTGATTTCCTGAAGCAGGATGCCTACTTGAAACTTTCTTGAGATAATTGATCGTATCTGGCTTCCTGGTGTGCACTTTTTGGGGGCAGGGGTTTGGTGATGTTTATTAAACCTCCTGCTGGTATGCACTTCCTTTTGGGGGGTAGGGGTTTGGTAGTCCTCTTTGTCTCCAACAGTCTCTTCGTCTCCAACAATAAAAATGTTTCAGCAGTGGCATGTGACATAAGTGGAGACAAGGGGTGGGGGATAATTAAGTAGTGTAAAAGAATTAGCTTTGTGGTTTGAATGTTTAAAATCCTGATTTCACTATATTAGGAAGCTTGCAAAAAATAAGGAAGTAATTGGGAGTGAGGGAAAATACATAGAAAGTTTACCCCATCTTTATTCCAAAGAGAACATAAAAAAGGGAAAATTACTCACGTGTACAAAAATATTTGCACTAGCTCTCTTTGTTGTGGCAGAGGATTGGAAATTGCATGATGCCCATCAATTGGGGAATGTCTAGGCAAGCTGTGGTATATAATTGTAATGGAATACTATTGTGCTATAAGAAATGTGTAGGAAAATTAAAAAAAAACTAGAAAGACTTACATGACCTGATGCTGAGTGAAGCAAGCAGAACCAGACAACCATTATACACAGCAAGAGCAACATTGGTGTGATGATCTGCTTTAATAGACTTAGCTCTTCCCAGAAATATAATCATCTAAGACAATTCCAAAAGACTCTTGATATATAATGCTATCTGCAGTCAGAGAAAGAACACATAATCTGAATGCATAGCAAAGCATACTATTTTCACTTTTTTTTTCTTTCTTAAAGGTTTTTCTCTTTTGTTCTGATTCTTCTTTCACAAGATGACTAATGTGGAAAAAATATGTTTAATATGATTGTACATGTATAACCTATGTCAGATTAATTACTATCTTGGGGATATTATATAAAGCATTGTATAATGCATTAGAGACAGGACGTTTAATAGTCCTTGCCCTAGTGGGCTTTATATTCTATTTTTGTGACACATAACCATATATTTTAGTTGTTGATCAATAGTTTCAGTCATGATCAAACCTCTAAGACCCCTTTGTGGTTCTCTTAGAGAATATATTAGAATGGTTTGTCATTTTCTTCTATAGCTCATTTTACAAATGAGGAAACTAAGGCAAAGAAGGTTATGGCTGTGTCCAAGGCTGTATTTAAACTCAGGAAGATGAGTTCTCATGACTCTAAGCTTGAAACTGTTATCTTCTGCCCTATAACCATAAATAAATAAATAGAGACAAGATATGCTAGCTAAGGATCCAGAAAGTTTTCATGTTGATAATGACACAAGCTAGGTTTTGAAGGAATCTAGCTAATCTAAGAAAATGGAGAAAATATCCAGGCTTGCAACTTTCACCTGAGTGATCAGTTCAAGGAGACCTCCTACTAAGCAGTGGTCTCAGCATAAGAAAGCTCTGATAGAAATAAATGACAACGTGAACTCAGATCTGCTATAAAGATCTTCAGCAAGTTGTCAGTGTTCTGTCCAGGAATCTTGATGTACAGGGAACAAACACAGAAGATATTGACAGTAACCTTCCCCAATTGCAATTCCCACTCTTTTGACTGGGTAGGATGCAAGGTAGGCAGATAAAAAATGAAAGGACACATGACATTAGGAATATCAACTTACTAGTTATGCAAAGAATGGTTTATGTGAATACTTTATTATCACAGTTCAATCATATAACTCACACAAGTGTAATACAACTCTATGAGATATAAGAACAAAGGTAGACACAGTCAAATACATATCGACACAACCCTACATGTCTTCAGTACACTGTAACTTTCATTGCTTCTGCATCTCTATTTTTTACTAATTGAATATTACTAATTGAATAAGGCTATATTACTAGTCTAGTAGTAGAAGCAAAATCTTCTTGTCTTTGCACAATATAGCTTTTAAAAAAAACTGAATCATGGAAAATAAAAGATAACTCCCTATCCCAACTAACCATTTTCACAATCAATTGATATACTTGTAAAGTAGTTAGCAAAATGCCTGATAGTAGAAGGTATTTAGTAAATGTTTATTCCTTTCCCCTTCTTTCATGTGAGAAAAAGGACTGCTGAGTTTGCTTTACATTTCTGCTCAACAGCTTTCACCTACCTTTCCTGTGATAGTGCTTTAATCATACTGAAATATTAAAAAAAGGGGAGGAGGAGAACTTTGACTACTAATTGGTACTTTCTGCTGACACAAGAATTTTTTTCACTTGTTTCTTTTGACCAATCTCTCGATAAACAAGCAGTTTTTTTAATTAACAATGCACTTGTCTCCTTGCACTATACAGCAGCTATACAGTGACACAAGATTTTTTTTTTCAAATGCACTTAATAGAAATATTTAGGGCTCTCTGATCATCTCTGAAAACTTTGGAAAAACAACTCACTAGAAAAAAAAATTAGGACACTAATCCTTGATCACTTGCTCTTTCTAAACTAATCTTATTAATGCTTCAATTGCCATTTGAAAACTTACATTAGTTTTAACAAGCTTTCATCCTCCTCTTCTTCAACCCTTTATATAGAAAATATATTTCTTCTTATTTCTATTAACAATAATAATGTTTGGGCTTTTCTTCTTGAAATCTTTGGTACACTAAGCATGATATCAGCTGCTCAATAAGATTGAATAATTCTAAATTTTTAGCTAATGTTGGTTGCCTCATAATTTTATTTAATCTTTTATTGGATTTTCCCATATGATCATATCTCTTTTGTGTGCAAATAGGATGTTATTGTTACATTATCAGTAAGACATGGAAATGAATTTGGTTTTTCAAGAGAGGAGATAAATTTTAACTTTATTTTCTATATTTTCATCTATGTAATCAAGTTAGTCCCACTTATGATCTCACTATTCCCATGGAATAGAGTTGTGCTTGATATGACATCATCTGCCCTTTATAGGAGTCAAACCAGAAGACTTAGTCAAATCCTTAGCATTCTATAGCCATCTGAGTTTATATGTGTACTTCAAATAAATATAGGCAAAGCATGTGAACATCCAAAAAGCAAGTCATGACTGCCTAGTACAATGCTATGCATATAGTAGGTGTTGAAAAAAATAAAATTTTAATGAATAGTATCATGTAGGGAACTGCTGGTATAGCAAAGACTGAATAGAAAGATATGTTGATCAGAAAATCAAAAATAGACTTCTTGAACATTTATATAAGGAAGAAAGTACAATAAGTACAAAAATTAAAATCATGCTTATGCCACCCTTCAAAATTAGCACATTTTGTCCTTCAACAAGTCTTTAAAAATAACAGCATACTGTTATAAGACTTTTCTCTGTTCTCTGTGTTCCTGAGGCAATTTCCTGTACTCCATAAGCACTCAATAAGTACTTATTGATTAACAATGAAATTAGGCATTGTGGAAAAAATTAAAAAATATTTCTTGTAATATTCACATTCCCCAGAACAGACTAATCTTTACAGAAACAATTTTGTTTTCCTGCATTTAAGAGGGTGTTCTAGAATTATTCAGTGATAATTATTATTATTATGCATTTTGCATTTTTTGGCTCTTTTCCTCAAAACAAAACTAAGAAAATTCTCAAAGAGTTCTATTTAATTCATCTCAAAATTGCAAGCCTAATATAGTTGTGACTGATAATAATACAATTTTCTCATCAGACCTCTACCCCAATAGTACTCCTAGATTGACATTCTGTTTTAGACAGCAGTTTAGATGTGTTATGTACTGTGTATGAAACACTAAAGAAAACAGAAATATTGTTTTCATGGTTTCACATACTAGTTTTTTGTTAGTGATAATCAAGACCAGTGATTTCACTGACGTTCTCTTCAACTATTTGTTAGAAAGTTACCTGTGGCACTAAGAGGTTAAATAACTGACAGAAGGTTGGCATGTGTAATATAAATTTGAAGGGAGACTTCCTGTCTCTGAAACACTAACCATGATCAAAGCTCAGAGAACATCTAGGAATCTAGTAGCAAAGGCTTTTGCATTTTTAATAAAAAGTTTTCAAACTCTCCTGAATAACTAGTTTTCTTCTCTCTAATCCTTGCCTTTATATTTTCTGACAGCCACCTTTTCCAGGCATTTCTCCTGAAAGAACACACACTATATCATCACACTCAAATCTTTTTTTTAAGTCTTCACTTTGTTAAAAAATTTCCCTAACCTATTTTCTTTTTTGTTGCAATAATAGCAGTAATAATAATTATTATGATACACTGTTTTTATGGAGTGCTTTTCTTTCTGAGCTGTTCAGCACCCTACTGTCATTGTTAATATCCCCCATATTCCTCCCCTGCCCCCAAACCCCTGATAATTGTTAGTGTTCTTTGCCTTTCTTTCTATGTCTTCAGGACACTACTGTAATTGTGCTAAAATTGAATACAATGCTCCAGGTGTGGCCATGCATAAAAGATTTGCGCTGATTTGCATTCAGTTCCTTTCTTCAGGTTATAGAAGCTGAGCCAATGGAGTTGTCTCTACCTCTGTGAACTCCAGATCAAAATCCAAGTCCTCATTTCTTCTGAACTAATCCCTATTCATCATCACTGACTTTGTCTTATTCACAATTATTTAAATTATGGGGAGGGGAAGGGGGGAAATGTTGCAAAAGGGAGGCTGGAAGGCTGCTCACTGATTTTATCAGGTCCTATTGGAATTCCTGTCCTCCTTTTTCCTCTGAATATAAAAAACTGGCAGCCTCTCTAGTGTATGTAATTTGTCTCCATGTATAACCTGAATTTTACAATCTCTAGTCATTTATTTCTTTTCTTTGACCTCTGTTTCAAGACAGCTATTTTATCTTTATACCACACATATCTTTTTACTCGGGGTTTTTGTCGATGTTTCTTTGTAACAGGATCTTCAAAAATCATGCAAAATGTTTCCAGCCTTATGTTTTCTTTGATCAAATCAATAAATCAAACTTTTATATCATCATCTCCATTTATTATATTCTATGTCCTTTCCTTTGAAAATGAATTTTAACAACCTTTTAGTCAATCCACATCTTTCTTCCCATTCAGTTCTGAACAATGACTCTAGAAATTTTTATTTTTTCAATGATAATTAGGATTTACAGTTGAACAGTTATCTTTATTCTTTCCTTGATCCCTCATTAAATAGAAAATGTTTGCAGAGGGGAGATTGGAAAGCTGCTAATTGATTTTATCAAGTTTGTAGCTCTAAAAAAGGTAAGATTGTCCTAACCTTCACAGCAAAACACATCAGTGGGTTAGGTCTGCTTAATATTTAAGGGGAAGAAAAAATGACCTCCAGAGTTGACTCTCTACTTCTAAGCAATTGATCATTACTTTGCTTGTAGTTGATTTCCCCCTGAAGGCAAGTCAGTGATATAAAAAGCCAAACTAATTTCAAATTAAATTGAGTTCTGAGAATATAGTCTCAGGCTGAGGTGATATATTCAGCTGCATCTAAAGAATGAATTTTGACAGTTGAGAAATAAATCCTGACAAACAGGGCTTATTGTGGAAACACAAATCTCTTAACTGAAAATTCTCTATTGCAAATTATAGTAAAATTATAAAACAACTAGAATGGAATTTTTTTTAATTTTAATTTTTATTCTTAAATGCTAAAGGTACCATTTTATGTATTTATAAGACTGTTAATTATTTATTTTTGTTTGTTAAAGCTTTTTATTTATAGAACATATTAGCAATTTTTGTACATTGATCTTTGCAAAATATTTTGTTCCAAATTTTTCCCCTCCTCCCCAACCCCTCCCCTAGATGGCAGGTAGTCTAATAAATGTTAAATATGTTAAAATATATGATAAATCCAAAATATGTATGCATATCTATACAGTTGTCTTGCTGCACAAGAAAAATTGGATCTAGAAAGAGGAAAAAAAAAACCTAAGAAGGAAAACAAAATGCAAGCAAACATTCATGGAAAGCTATGTTGTGGTCCACACTCAGTTCCCACAGGCCTCTCTGGATATATATGACTATTTTCATTGCTGAACAATAGGAACTGATTTGAATCACCTCATTATTGAAGAGAACCATGTCCATCAGAATTGATCATCGTATAGTCTTGTTGTTGCCATGTATAATGATCTCCTGGTTCTGCTCATTTCACTTAGCATCAGTTCATGTAGGTCTCTCAAGACCTCTCTGAAATCATCTTGTTGGTTGTTTCTTATAGAACAATAATATTCCATGACATTCATATACCATAATTTATTCAGCCACTCTCCAACTGATGGGCATCCATTCAGTTTCCAGTTTCTTGTCGCTACAAAAAGGGCTGCCACAAATATTTTTGCACATGTGGTTCCCTTTCCCTCCTTTAAGATCTCTTTGGTATACAAGCCCAGTAGAAACACTGCTGGGTCAAAGGGTATGTACAGTTTGATAACTCTGAGCATAGCTCCAAATTGCTTTCCAGAATGCTTGGGTCCATTCACAGTTTCACCAACAATGTATCAGTGTCCCAGTTTTCCCACATCCCCTCCAACATTCGTCATTTTCTTATCCTGTCATTTTAGCCAATTTGACAGGTGTGTAGTGGTATCTCAGAGTTGTCTTAATTTGCATTTCTCTGATCAATAGATATTTGGAGCATCTTTTTATTTGACTACAAATAGTTTCAATTTCTTCATTTGAAAATTGTCTGCTCATATCTTTTGACCATTTATTGATTGGAAGATGGCTTGAATATATTTGAATATATTTGAGTCAATTCTCTATATATTTTAGAAATGAGGCCTTTATCAGAATCTTTGAATGTAAAAATGTTTTCCCAGTTTATTGCTTCCCTTCTAATCTTGTCTGCATTAATTTTGCTTGTACAAAAACTTTTTAACTTGATATAATCAAAATTATTTATTTTGTGATTAATGATGATCTCTAGTTCTTCTTTGGTTACAAATTCCTTCCTCCTCCACAGATCTGAAAGGTAAACCATCCTGCGTTCTTCTAATTTGTTTATAATATCATTCTTTATGTCTAGATCATGAATCCATTTCAACCTTATCTTGTTATATGGTGTTAGGTGTGGGTCAAAGCCTAGTTTCTTCCATACTAGTTTCCAATTTTCCCAACAGTTTTTGTCAAATAGTGAGTTTTTATCCCAAAAGCTGGGGACTTTGGGTTTGTCAAACACTAGATTACTATAGTCAACGATTATTTTGTCCTGTGAACCTAACCTATTCCACTGATCGACTACTCTGTTTCTTAGCCAGTACCAAATAGTTTTGATGACTACTGATTTATAGTATAGTTTTAGATCTGGAACAGCTGAGCCACCTTCATTTACTTTTTTTTTTCATTAATAACCTTGAGATTCTTGACCATTTGTTCTTCCAGATGAATTTTGTTGTTATTTTTCTAGTTCAGTAAAATAATTTCTTGGGAGTTTGATTGGTATAGCACTAAATAAATAGATTAGTTTAGGTAGTATTGTCATCTTTATTATATTCACTCGACCTATACAAGAGCACTTGATATTTTTCCAATTGTTTAGATCTGACTTTATTTGTGTGGGTAGTGTTTTGTAGTTTTGCTCATATAGTTCCTGACTTTCCCTTGGCAGATATATTCCTAAATATTTTATATTATTGACAGTTATTTTAAATGGAATTTCTCTTTGTGTCTCATGCTGTTGGATTTTGTTAGTGATATATAAAAATGCTGATGATTTATGTCGATTTATTTTGTATCCTGCAACTTTGCTAAAGTTTGCTTAAGTGGATTAATTCTAATAGTTTTTAGTTGATTCTCTAGGGTTCTCTAAGTATACCATCATATCATCTGCAAAGAATGATAATTTGATTTCCTCCTGACCTACTCTAATTCCTTTAATCTCTTTTTCTTCTCTTATTGCCAAATTTCTAATACAATATTGAATGGTAATGATAATAATGCGCAACCTTGTTTCACCCCGATGTTATTGGGAATGGTTCCAGTTTATCACTGCTGCATATGATGCTAGCTGATGGATTTATAAGATTTTGTGAGAAGAAAAAGAAAAGTGAAACAATTTTGGAAGCAGCAAAGATGCTATTTTCTCTACGCCCTTCTAAAAAGACCATTTATAAAGATGCATCTCTTGCTCTATTAGCCTACCTCTTATGAAATAAACCATAGGTTTCTTAATGATGACCAGTCAAACTATTTTCACATGAATGGTAGTATCTTTAAAGAGCCATCAGCAAATGACTTCAGCTAATCAATTACTTGGAAAATAGTGGATTTTAAGAGATAATACTTTTTTTTTTCTCCACACCTTCTAAAAACTCAAGAATGGTTGGTTGGTAATTCATACTTGTGCTTGTTATCTTGTTGTGCTCAAATTGTTGTTCTGTATATATATATATATATACATACATATATATGTATGTATATATATATATATATTATTCACTCATAAAAATCAGTTGACTTGCATCATCTTTCCTACAACTCCCTAATAATGCTGACAACAGTGTCTCTTGCAATATTTTAAAAGAGGTATAGTGCTTGGTTTGTTTTTGGTTTTTTTTTATCTTTTGGAGGCATGATTGTTAATCAAAATTTAGTTATGGCTTATAGTCAGGGTCATTAAATATGATTTAACATTTAATATATAGAATATATAAAAAGTGGTTTTATGTTTTTTGTAAAAAGGTAGAGAGGAAGAGAACTAGATCCTAGAGAGGAAAGAAAGCCAAATGACTGGTAAATTGCACCAGAAGCAGCAGGATGTTTTTAGGTACTAAGAATCCAAACTGTTCGTGATGTAGCAGCTTCCAAGAAAAGAAAGTGATGATTTTGAAGGTGTAAGCTTTGTTCATGTCTTGGTAGCATATAAACTAAAAGCTAGATTATGAATAAGTTAAGAAAGAGCCAAGCATAAAGAATTTTATTTGTCATGAAGGATAGTATGCATAAAGCTAAAGATACACAGTCAGACCTCTATTAACAGATAATGAATTCTTATTTTTGTTAACTAGCCAAGTTGTTTATTATCAAACATGTCTATTTCAGGGTATGGTATTATACAACAATCTTTTCTTCCCGTAGAAAATCATGAAATGCTACAAAATCAAAGAGAAAAAATCAACAAAATAAAAAGCAGAATAAAATCAAAATAGGACAAATCAATAAAATATTTTCTTTTATATTCTGCAATGGAGAGAAAAATTATAGCACATTAAGTATTGTCTCTTTTTCTCAATCTTTTCTCTAAAAGTTCTCATATTATTTTCTTTCTCTCTAAGTTTCTAGATTAAAAATATTTCTAAATATATTTCTACCTATGTCTATCACAAAAAGAACCAACTCCTAAAACTTGAAAACACAACATATACATTCAACATTGGATTTGCAATTAAGACATTTTCTTCAGGTTTTGATAGCTTTTTATTCACTTTCTTTTAGACAGAAGCTAATTTTATTTACTAATCATGTTATTTTTCAGAGTAGCCTTTCAAATATGACAAAATAACAGATACTAAATGTAAAATTAATATGATCTCTTGCTAAGTTCCTGGTCTTTCACACAGATGCAGTCCAAGGGAAAGACCAGGTGCTATGAATAAAGTAGTTTTTGTTAACCTTTTGGCTAGTGTTTCATTACAGTAAAATAATTTTGCTGCTCTCTATGACAAAAACCTCTGGCAGCTTGGCAGCAGAACCCAACATATAAAACGTCCAAAAACAATCACCTGTTAGGAAAAAGCAACCCCAGAAACATGAAGGGAATGATTCCCAATAGGAGGATAAGGATTCCCATAACTAAGAGGATAGATTATTATGGTAACTCTTCAAAAGACTTAAAAAAAAAAGACTTCAAAAGGCATATGTGTGTGTATATATATATATATGTAAATACATACATATGTATATAAATATATATATACACACATTTATAAATATGTATATACATATATATGCATATATGTATACACACATATCTTGGATGCTGAAAAATGTAATTCCTGTCAAGTAATGAAGAATGGGGCAATCTTAGTAAAGAAAAGTACTCTTCCTGATGAGTGGCTTTACTGCCTTTGATAGAATAAATTGAAATTAAATATTCTTTAATTTTTCAAAATTATGTTTTTTTTACATCTTGTATGTATTAATTCTTCATAGGGAAAATGAGTTGCATGGAAATTATCAGATGTTTAAGTCTGCTTATTTTCTGCTTTTCCTTTTCTCAGTTGCCTGCATGGGATAAGTTGTGCTTATCCATATATGCAATGCAATTCCTTCCAGCATAACAGGACTCAATATGTACTTTAATAAAACTAATTACTGAATGAATTAACTCTAAAGTATTAATCAGGGCCTATTGACAGAAGCCTTGGTTACTTGTTTTGTTTTGTTTGTGGCTGGCAAAACTGTTAGCATTTAATTTAATCTCACATTCAAAATGGGGGAAAAAATCTTCTGATCTTCTTCAATCTCCTTAGGAACTTGACTTATGAAATGAGTTTTCTTTGAAAAATGCTCCATTGATACAAGCAGCTCTTACATTTTTTGTAAGTTTTCTTTGGAACACGATAGCTTTACCTTGTTCATCTTTGTACATAACAAATGACTATGTTACTTCAGGAATTTGTCATATCATTGCTGAAAATTGAACAAATATTTTAAAAATTAAAATGTAGAATAATTAATGTGGCAATTAATAAATTCCTTCTTTAAAAAAGGTAACCCTTTAGTCATGAAGGTAATAATACCATGTTCTAGAATAAATAAATGATTGAGGGGAAGGAGGATCTGTCCATGCATGTGCATATGCATATGTGTGTGCTTACGGGCATGTATGTTTTTTTTTTCCTTTGGGGACTAGCAGTTCTCAAATTTCCTAATTCTTTTTTGAACCTTTTTATATAATCAGCCAGTAGTAATTCTTGGAGTAATGGGCTTTATATTTTTACTCATGTGAAGAAAAACTTTCTTTAATGCATCTTAAAAGTATATTCTTCAAGCTTTTAAAAAATACTCCCAGGTATAATGGGGATTTCCATACACATGTCCTACATGTGTGCAGATAAATATACAAATACATAAATGCACATGATATGCATGTATTATTATGTATATAGTACATCTATATAGACATGTTTTCTCTTAATTCTTCTTATATCTGAGAACATTTATATCCATGTGTGTATGTGTATGTATGTGTCTATATATATATATGTGTGTGTGTGTGTGTGTGTGTATGTGTGTGTATTATATATTCCTAACTACAAGGGGGTAGGAAGTAATAATAGATATCTACATATATGTATATAGAAAAGGGGGAAGACTAATATATATTTACACTTATATAAAGATATAGATATAGATTTAGATAGGGTTATATCTTTGTCTTTACTCTTCCCATTATATCTGAGAATATTTATATTGCTAAATATGTATATATGTGTGAAATGCCAATGACAAACCAGCTCTATTGACTATGTATGTGTATATATATGTAAAGTTCATTTTAGGTAGAACTTTTTCTTTCTTAGGAAGTCTCATTAAATCTGTTGAGTCAGGAGTCTTGGGATCAGATCCAACTCTATTAGAAATTACCTTTATTAGCTATATAGGATTGTTATGTCAGAAAGTTATTAAAATCAAATGGAATATGTACTAAAATTTGAGAAAAGTACAAGTTATTCTTTTTTTGTTAATCAGAACTTGATTTATTGTTTTCTTGATTTTTCTAGACTTAAGAAAGTAATAAAGAGAAATGTTAAAAATGCAAATAAAATTTTAAAATGTATCGTGTGTACCTTGTACAGGTAAACAAATTGTTAAACAGTAATCCCCATAACATTAGAAGTAATCTGCTCATGGTCAGATAGCTATTAAATTAGAAGATCTGGGAGGTTTAAAGTGTCAGGATATTTCATGTTCAGTTCAAATAATGTTTTCCAATCTACATCTCTTTTCTATGTCCATCTCCATCATGGTTACCATCTGACTTCCTTTCTTTGATCCTATAGTGCCAACACTCAACCACCCTATCATATACTTACTTGATACTTCTTTTTTATTTATTTTTAATACATATTGCTTTGTGAATCATGTTGGGAGAGAAAAAATCAGAGCAAAAGGGAAAAACCATGGGAGAGATTTAAAATTTTGTATTTTAGGTTTGCCCTATTATGAGAACATAACATGTAAGGCTCTACATTTTTCTTTTAAAAGAAAATGTTGTCAAGATTAATAGATACAAAATTTAAAAAAACAACAGAAAAACCAAGTGAACATAGCATGTGTTGATTTACATTCAGTCTCTGTAGTTCTTTTTCTGGATGCAGCTTTCTGGCCAAAGTCTATTGGGATTGCTTTGCATCACTGAACTACTGAGAAGAACCAAGTTTTTCATATTGATCATCACATATTCTTACTGTTATTGTGTACAATGTATTCCTGCTTCTGCTTGTTCCACTCAGCACCAGTTTGTGTAAATCTTTCCAGGTCTTTCTAAAATCAGCTTGTTCATCATTTTTATAGAACAATAATATTCCATATAATACAACTTGTTTAGCCATTCCCCAATTGATGGGCTATTCATTTTCCAGTTCTTTGCTACCACAAAAAGAGCTGCTACAAACATTTTTGCACATGTGGGCCCTTTCTTCCCCCTTTATGATTTCCTTGGGATACAGACCAAGTAATGGTACTACTGGTCAAAGGGTATGCACAGTTTTATAACCCTTTGAGCACAGTATAAGTTTTTCTTAAAGATTGCATTTACCTATGAGAATGTTTTGAGATCAAATGTTAACTTTTCAAAAGCATCTTAAGTTTCTTGGAAGGTAAATCATTAAAAAAAAAAACAACTGTTATTTGTAACAGCTATGACCTCTATATAAGTAAGAATTTCTATAAAATTAGGGTTGTCTGGAAAATGCACTGTCTCTAGCAAAGTGAATTCCCCATCACTGATGGTATTTGAGGAGAATATAGATGAATACATATTGAAGATCCATGTACAGAGTTCATCTGGATGATCTCTGATGTTTTATCTAATTCTTGGAAGCTACAACAGGTTATTTTTATTTTGTGCCTTATGTTTTAAAAGTTATTCATAATCCTTGGGCTTATCTCTTTTTTTAAGTAAAAAAAAAAGCTACATCCAAGATATTTTTCTTCTTTTTACATATCAATATAATATGATGATAACATTTCTTTTAAAAGAAAAATGTTAATTTCCTATTATACAAAAGCCTTATATGTTTTGTTCTCATAATAAGACAGATCCTAAAATATAAAGCCAGGCTATTTTACAAAAAGGTAGCAACCATCCCATCCCAACCTTTGTCTCTCATCTTAACCCCCTTATTTTTTCCTTTTGTGAATATCAATTTTTATATCGAAGCTAACTTTTTCATTGGATTTTAATTGTAATTTTAACTTATCGTCTTAGTCAAAAACAAGTGATTTTTTTTGATGGCCCTAATAATGAGGATAACCTAGTTATAGGATCATAGACATTTAGAATTCAAGGGGACCTCAGAACTCATCTAATTCAACTCCCTCCCTCCCTCTCTCTCTCTCTCCCTCTCTCTCCTTCTCTCTCTTTTTCTCTCTCTCTCTCCCTCTCTCTCTTTCTTTCTCTGTCTTTTTCTGTCTTTCTCTCTCCTCTTCCTCCTCCTCCTCCTCCTCCTCCTCCTCTCCATAGATGATAGATAGATATTCACAAATATAAATATATAAATATGTAAATTGAAAGGGAGATAAGAGTCATTACATTCCATGTAAACTGAGGAAACTGAAGCCTGGAAAGATAAAGTCACTTTCCCAAGGTCACACAGATAGTGAGTAACAGAGGAAGAATTGAAATTCAAGTCCTCTTCAATGTGTTAATGGGATTATAATTTTAAACAGCCAAACTGTGATCATTTATTGACTTTGCTTATTATTCTGATCTGTTCCTTGGGGTTGGGGCTTCCCACCCATTACTTATGGAATCCCATTCACTCTACTAGTTAAACATTCCCTAAGGTATATTTTAAATCAATGTACATTGTAAATCAGTGGATTTGGGAATCAATAATTTCCCTAAATGGCTGAGGATTAAAAGTGGAAATGACAGGCCATTTAAAAATAAATTACATTTGTTTTGTCACATCTAGTAAATACTTTTCTATTGCCACATATGAAATAGATAAAAGACTTTCTTCCTCAAAGGATGCTTTTTTTAAAACTGGAGCTTGCTTCGCACAAAATCCAGAACAACTCCACCCCCTAAAAACAAAGAATACAAATAAACTTTCTTGAGCTCTATATTGCAAAAAAGAGAGCTAGGAAAATGAAATTCTGGTTTGAATAGAAACAAGCTCATATCCATTCTTGTGAAAATGAAAGCAGTGTAGCAAAACATAGCTAATTAAATTAGTATAGCATGTGTTATGTAAACAACCTTAAATATTGAAATGCTGGTTTCTTTTTTTTTTTTTTTTTCCTTTCATTGCTTGAACATTCTGAGGGACATAAGATAAACTCATTTGGTCTAGTTTGAGCTTGGAGGGAATCTGGGAAACAACATATTTCAGGGCTTTGTAGAATCTGTTCAGTGGTTACTATGTAAAGCCCTTTATAATATGTTATTGAAAAAGTCAACCCCATTCTGTAACAGAATAAGGGAAGAGACTATTAGAAAGATGAATAAAATGACCTGTTTCCCCTTACCTTTCTGGTTCTGGGTTATGAGGAAAGAGTTCCTCGTGCATGAACATTGTTAAGCTTCCTGCAAGGATGGGGACAGCTCAGAGTTATACAAGGAGACAGGGAAGAAAGAGCACCCTGGCTGCATGTGTTGCTGCCGTCCGCATTGCAGCAGAAAGTTCAGCTGGTTATTGCAAGTGCCCTAATACTATTAACCCCAGAATCTAGTGGATGGAGGGGAAGGAAAATACCTAATACCAAGGGGTGAAGAGAGCTGAATATCTTCATATGTTTATTTTATAATGAGGATAGAAAATGAAATTGAGGTTAAAGGCAAAAGTTTCACTTTTAAATATATTAAAGCTACATGCACAGCTAAAGCACTGGGGGAAATTACCATTTTTATGAAGCTTGAAGAATGTAGTTTGAAGACTCATAAAGGAAAGTATTTCTTTACATAATGAGTAGTAAACATATGGAGTCTGTTACCCTAAGAACTGATAATATAAATAGGTTCAAGAAGGGGTTAGGAAATTTGAAGGCTATTAGTCTCTAAAGAAATCTATTATTAAGCAAAGTTAGAAATGTTTACTGTACAGTTCTAACCTTTTTGAGGATGATGTCATGGAAAATGGTTGTCATGTTCACATGTAAACTATTATATTGTTCCACTCTCAGCTGCAGGATATTAGAAGGGATAGAACATTAGTCTGAGAATGATCATTAAATCAAAGAATGTTCAACTGATGAATTTTTAAGTTCAAATCCCAAATCCACCTCTTACTACCTAGAATCCTGTACAAATTCATTTTCCCTTTCTAGACCTCAGTTTACTCTCCTGCAAAATAAGGAGAGTTAGAAAAAATGATCTCTAAGCTTCTTTCCAGGTCTAAATCTGGGATCTAACTGCTGTAATTTAGCTCAACCCCTTCATTTTACAGATAAGACAATTAAATTCCAGAGAACTCAAGTAATTTGCCCAATATCACACAGCAAGTAAATTGCAGAGCTGGGAGAAACTAGTGACTAAATTTGATTTTCCTATATCATATCTCATTTCAATTTGCAACTCCAGCTGCCTATAGTATTTTTCCAACTGAGTGTTCTATCAGCACCTCCAACTCATCTAAATTTTTGTCTTTTCCCATAAAACTGTTGAACAGTTTTGTATAGGAAGGATGCTTCCTACTTTAAATTTCTCCCTTTGGCACAACTCCTACCCCAATCACCTATCTTCATAATTTCAGATTCACTTTTTTCATTTTTCCTTGTCTCTCACATTTTCTTCACCTCTTATGTATAATCATTTACCAGATCAGGTCAATTCTATATCCTTAAATTTGGTTGGACTTATCTCATCTTCTCTGTTTCTACCACCACCATCCTAGCTTAGGATCCAATTACCCAGAATTTTGCAAAGCCTCTTTCCAGGTCTTCCTCTTCTTTTCTCTCAATTCTCTAATCTGATTTTTCAGTCCTTCATCATAATTATCTGTTTGGTGAAGAGATCTTGTCATATCTCTTCTTTGCTCAAAAATCTTTGGGATAACATGTTGTCTTTTAGGGGAAAAGGACCCTTTATAACCTTGGCATCCTCCCAACTTCCTAGACTTATGTGATTTAACTCCCCTTAAAAATTATTTTAAACTCTAATTAAATTAGATAATTCTCTGTCCCCAAATACAGACTCCATCTCATGCCTCCCTATCTTTGTTCAAGATGTTCCTTGTGTCTTGAATGCCTGCCTTGCCTCTTAACCTGTTAAACTCATTCATTAATTCCCATCTTAAATGCTAGTCTTTCCTGGTTTCCCTTCTATTCCATCTTGATAATAGGAACCCTGCTCAATCTTCACAAAACATTACATTTAATAATTATTTAATAAACTTGGCATGTAGCAATGTCCATTATAACAACCAATAATGGTATCCTACATTTCTACTGGATTGTAATTTTTAAAAGTGTAGTGATTGCATCTTATTTACTTTGTTAATCTCTCCCTACCCAGAACAAAGCATAATGTTCTGCTCACAATAAGCTTCACAAATATTTGCTCATCTATTTAAAATTTATTAGGTTTTCTGAATTAAGGTATTCTTACAAACAAAAAAAAATACTCCTTTCTGTCCTTTTAGTAATTACATTTTAAGTGATCACTTAGGGCTAGAGTTGTGGAACAAGGGTTATTGGAGGAGGTCACACTTGAGATAGGCTTTAAAGGGTTCATAAAATTTAGACAATGAAGAAGAAGGTTGTTATGGGTAGTTAGAATAGCTTTAAAAAAAGATTTAGAAGTGAGGGACCATTTTATCTGAAGAAAAGGCTTACCATAAAGAGTTATTTTTTTAAAATTAGATTAATAAAAGGATCTAGATTTTGGAGCGCTTTTAATTCTTTTTTTTTTCATTTTTTAAACTCTATTTTTTATTTTTCTGGTTATACATGTATATTCATTTCTTAAATATATACATTTCTTTATGAATCATATTGGGAGACAAAAATGAGAACAAAAGGGAAAAACACAAAAGAAAAAAAATGGAAGGGAAAAAAAAGTGAACATAACATGCATTGATTTACATTCAGTCTCCAGAGTTCTCCCTGGATGCAGATGGAGTTCTCTATTGAAATTGCTTTGGATCACTTGAAGTGCTGAGAAGAACCAAGTCTTTCATAGTTGATCACTGCACAATTTTGCTGTTTCTGTGTCCTATATATTCCTGGTTCTGTGTGTTTTGCTCAGCCTGAATTCATGTAAATTTTTCCAAGCCTTTTTAAAATCAGCTTGCTCATCATTTTTATAGAACAGTAATATTCCATTACTTTCATATATGATAACTTATTCAGCCATTCCCTAATTGATGGGCATCTACTCATTTTCCAATTCTTTGCCACCACAAAAAGAGCTGCTACAAACATTTTTGCACATATGGGTCCTTTTTATGGAGAAATTTTGAATGGCAACCTGAAGAATTAGATTATTTTTTTCTTTATTTTTAAATATATTCTTGGGATACAATAATGAAAACAATAAGTTTATTGACTTGATTTTTGTTATTGTTCATTCATTTCAGTTGTGTCCAACTCTTTATGACTCCATCTGGGGTTTTCTTGGCAAAGATACTGGAGTGGTTTCCCATCTCCTTCTCTAGCTCATTTTACAGATGAGGTAACTGAGGCAAAGAGTATTAAGTAACTTGCCCAGGTCCCACAGGTAGTAAATGTCTGAAGTCAGATTTGAGCTCAGGTTTTTCTGATTTCAGGGCTCATACTCTATCCACAGAACCACCTAGCTGCCCTTCACATTTCTTTCTGAATCTTCAGAGCTAAAATTAGCCCTGGGATATTAGGAAATTACAGTGTTTGGCATGATAAGAATTATCAGTGCCTTTTTCTTAGCTTCTTCAATATTTCAGAAAAATCCATGAATTCATCAGTGTGAGTATTCTATCTGCCAATACTGATTGCAATCCTTCTTATGTCTAAGTGAATATATTCCTAAGTTGCTAGGGTCAAAAAAAATGTGGCACCTGGCTATCTCACCTCAATTTCTTAGGTTGATCCTTATTATAAAAGATAGCAAGTCTTTTGGATTCATGCTTTCCATCAGAACTCACACCCAACTCATATTTTTTTCATAAGCCAGAATCCATCTCCATGCCATGATGAGATACCAGAGTAGGACTTTAATGTGCTAAGCCAAAGAAGTATTTGGATTGTGAAGAGTATGCAGGGTTCTGAAGAACATGCTCATTATCATCATCATCATCACCATCATCATCTGACAATTAGGTAGCACTTTTATATTTTACAAAGAGTTTTGGATCTATCATTTCACTTGATCCTCACAACTATTCTGTGAGATAGGAAATATTATTGTTCTCATTCTACAGTTGAAGAGATTAAGATTGAAAGATATTAATCAAGTTTTTCAGGATCACACAGCTCAGTTCAGAATTACAATAGTGCCTGGAATTTGAAACAAAGAAAGATCTTCCAAATTCCAAACTGCCATTTTTCATTGTAATGTATTTTATCCATTAAAAAACTTCAAAGTTGGAAGGTACTTCAGAGACTATTTAGTACTTTTTCAACTGTAAGGAACTATATAAATCACAAATGTTGTTATTTTTATTTCTAAGTACCTAGGATTGTATGACTGGAATGAAAATCTTTAGACAATCCTTCATTGATAAATCAGGCGTTTAAGTGAAAAAAAGTGTAGAATTAAAACTGGAAATTGCTTAGGATAAAAATTATTCTAGTATTACTTTTTTTCCCATCTAACCCCAAGCCAACAAGAGGTAATACCCAAATTAGGTATATGAATTCCATGATTTATCTGCTTCAAAAATAGAATAAGAGATTTGAATCTTAAGTTCTTGTTGAATTAAAAATCAGAATGCACAATGCTATGTGTTTCTTCTATCAAGGACAATGATTAAAGGATGACTTCATTGCTCACTGAAAAACATTTGGTGTCACTTAATTCACTAGCCTCAAGGCACTTTATAATAAGAGGTTCTTGAATTCTAAGCCTGTATTCATCCATTATGATCATCATCTTACCAGTGCTAGAGTCAAATGGCACTGAGCTATCAATTATTACTCAAAAGAAATGCATTCAACAGGATGAAAATATTAAGATTCACCAAGAATTTCTTTTTGGCATTTTAGGAATCATGAAGATCCATAGCCTGTAGTTAGAATGGTCAAGCATGGAACCAAAGAATAGAGGAGAAAATGAATGTCCTCTTCTTTTCAGATATGGGTGAAACATTATATAGACTACTGGACTAATTTTTAGTTTTACTTTAGTTTCCTTCCTTCTTCCTTCCTTCTTTCTTTTTTTATTGCTATCCTGCCCTTGTTCCTTTTTTTCCCTTTTTTCCTTCATGCCTTCCTGCTTTCCTTTTCTTCTTTCTTTTTATATTCTTTCCTGACATCCTTCATTTCTTCCTTCTTTTTTCTTTCTTTCTCTACTTTCTTCCTTCCTCCCTCTCTCCCATAATGGATAGTTTTTATGGATAAGTCACATTGCTATTCAATAAGATAGATAATGGTCCTCTTATCTTGATTCCATTGTAGGTAGTATGTTACTATGGTATGGGTTAGCATCTATTAGTGGCCTGGCATTTATTCTGATACTGAAAAGAGGGCATCACATATGACAGACTATTTACTAGCTGGACCTTCCATAGCCTGTGGGGATCCTGAAACCCATAGATGCCATGTGAATGGATTTTAGTGGTCAAGCCCAACCAAGATATCAGAAAATTTTGATAAAGAATGGAGGGACAAATGATTTTCAGTCAGTTGGGTAGTAAGCAAGCATTTATTTGCTCCTTTTTTTTTGCTCCTATTTGCTAAGTACTATACTGTGCTAAATACTAGGAATACAAAGAAATGGAAAAAAATTAGAGTCCTTGTTCTCAAGTAGTTCCTAGTCTAATGGAGGAGACAAAATGCAAGAAATTATATATAAATATGTATATATAAATAAATATATATAAATAAGCTGTATGCACTATGAAAATAGTGCATACAGGAGTTAAATAACAGAGAAGGCACTAGCATTAAGGAGGATTAGGGAAAGCTTTTTGTAGGTGTGATTTTTTTTAAACTGTGACTAAAAGAAAACTATCAAAGCCAGAAGACAAAGACAGTAAGAATTCCAAACATGAGGGACGATGAAAATGCATTGAGTCAGGAAATAGAGTATATTATGTGAAAAACATCAAAAAAAAAAGTACAATGTCACCAGATTAATGAACATGTAAGAATGATGGGAAAATAGGAGGGAACTATGCTATGAAGAGCTTTGCGCTTCAAGAGGCAGACAGAGACAAAGAGAGAAGGAAGGAAGGAAGGAAGGAAGGAAGGAAGGAAGGAAGGAAGGAAGGAAGGAAGGAAGGAAGGAAGGGGAAAAGGGAAGAACCTATGTTTTAGGACAATCAAATTGACACCCAAGGGAATTGTAAGGAACATGACTAAAAATAAACTATTATATCACCATTATTTCATATATCTATTATATATATGATATATACATATACCTGATTATCTTTTTACTAAAAAATAAAATATAGCTTTAACATTCAAATTTATTCATATGTTCAAAGGAATTTCTTGTAGAAAATGGGAGAATTGAGTGAGATTATCTCTAAGGTCCTAAGGATCTAAATTTCATGACATTACTTAGACAATTATCTATATGAATGAGTTTCTCATTATAGGAATAAGCATATGTAGAAAAATAACTTCACATATAGCTCTTTATGATAACTACAATTTCATATGCAGTTTCATTTGCTCCTTATCCTCTGAGGCAGATAGTAGAAGTAGTACTAATGCTTTTTTTTTTTTAAATATAGAAACTGAGGCTCGAGATAGTTAATTGGAATGACCAAGATCACTCAGGCAAGACCTAGTAGATGTGGAATTCAAATTCACTCCTTTTGATTCCAAGTCCAATGTTCTTTTTACTAAGTTACATTGAATACTAATGCGATGTTTTCATTTTATTATTAAAAATAATATTCTATGATATAAAATGATAACAATATCATTTAATCTTTAGTCTCATTCCTTTCAGTTCTCTTGGCTGCCAATTTGTCCTGAAGCACAGATGTGACCATGTCATCTCACAATTATCCTTTATGAAACTAGAGAATAGCCAAGGGAATATTTCCTATATCCATTTTCTCTTTGTCTTTAGAACCTGTATTTTAAATTTGAAAAGAGATGATAGATAGATACATAGATAGGTTACATTTAGCTAGAGATGAATAGTTAGATGGTAGATAGATAGCATATAAATGGTAATAGGTAAATGATAGAGACAGATGAGACATATATAGAAACAGATAAACAGAAACAACAGTTGAGACAGATGATAACCAGAGATAGAAGGAGAGAGAGAGAGAGAGAGAGAGAGAGAGAGATGATATATGCACACAGAGAGATGTATCAGAGCCAAGATATATAGAAATTGATGGAGAGATAGATCCATATGCATAGAGATGGATAGATAGAAAGATAGCCAGAAATAGATAGAAATGTGGATAGATGAGAGATGTATGAAGACAGATAAACAAAAAGAAATTTATAGAGATAGAAGAACAATATAAGAAGATAGATAATAGAGAGCCATGTCATCTAGCATTATATGACATATAAAGAGAGATGAGAGGAAAGAATCAGTACACTGTCAAATAAAGAGATATCTCTGCTGTTGCTGCTGGAGACAGCAACAAACAGAATTAAGCAGCTGCTCTGCTTACATTTGATTTCCATGCTGTGCTTCAGTGAATCACTCACATTTTCTTGAGAATCGATTGTGCTACTGGGGAGGGGAACATGTTATAGAGAAGGGAACACCCCCACTTTTTACTTTCTAGTCCCCCTTCCCTCACTAATTCAGTTTGAGGACAAATTGTTAAGTTAAAAGCCTCAAAAACCATAAGAATCACCTAAGCTTGTGGATACATAAGAGGAGAAAAAAGGTACTTTTGAACCTAACCCATCAATTAGAAGACATGCCAAGGACTTGGCAACAAGCTGTGCAGTTCTTTCTTGACAGAATTCTCTGTGTAATTTTCCTCCAACAGGAAGTCATCTTTGAGGATTGTAGTGAGTAATTCCAATGTCCATATTGTCCCAATGCAATGACACTGCAGAACCCTGACACAGAACAAAGTGGCAGTTGTTTAAAAATTAAGCATTATGTAAGTACATAGATTTGTGCAGAGGAAATGAGAAAAAACACCTGTTACTATTTTGTTAAGATCTAATATTCAAAGACATATTTTGTTAATACAGTTTAAGGAACCATATTTAAATTCACATGCAAATGTGTCAATGCAGCTATTTGTTTGCAATTTAAAAATGCATTAACAATAACTTTCTCATGCTGACAAAGCTTAGAATGGAGAGTGCTGATTCATGTTTCCCCCCTAAAGGGCAGGTAAAGGTGAGCATGCATTTCAATCATATGATTATATTCTCTTTTAAAAGATTTGCTCATTCACTGGAAAATGTGAAACAGAAATTTCCTTCACTCAACTGAATACTTGCATTGAAATAAAATTGAATTACAATATTTTTCTTTTTCTATTATTGTAACAAGTCAATCCAATCAATCCAATTTGTATGTATCAATAGGAAAAAGAATAAGCATTTAGATAGCACTTAGTAGGTAAAGAACATAGATTTTCTAGTCAATGCTAGCTTTGGAATTGTCTTGTGGGTAACATTCTTTTCTCAAGTTCCTAAATTCCACAGATTAAGCTCTAGAATTCAGAGTGAGAGAGAAATTCTTAGTGCAGCATAATCCTTAAAGAAAGAAAAAAGACAAGCCACATACTTACTACAGTGTCCTATTTGGAGAGCCAAGAGCCAAGTCAAAGAGGTGCTTATACAATCCTGTTTCTATGAGAAAGGGGCTTATTTATCCAACTTGGTTCTGAGTATATTTACCTTCCAAGGGCAGTTAAAAGTACAGGGTGCTATTACGAGTTCTCAGGGAATTGTAGACAGTTGTCTGCAGAGAAGGACTCATGATAATGATAGAGTATTATCTCAATAATAAATCCAAGTTTATTTCTCTTTGATGGGGAGTTGGTGGACTATTTGAAGGCTTTATGTTTCTAATTTTTAAAAAATTCCTATGAGTTTCTAACATCTTGTATAGATGAAACAAAGGTTGTCTGATAATCCAAATCTATATTGTGCAATGAGTACCTGTGTGGAAGTTAGTGCTTATGTTATCCATCTTTGCAGAATTCTAAATACAAACTAAGTTGACTTGGAACATTTTTCTGGATTTCCTTCAGGTAGGAACAACGAGCCAAAGGAAGATATAGACTCTTCCGGAAATCAACCCTAAGGCTTGGACATAGTCTAAATGCAAAATCTTTTGTAGTGGCCCATTAGCCATTGAAGTAGTTTAATTTTTCCCCTTAAAGTTAGTAGATGACCTCATCAGTACCTAGTAACAAAATCTTTGTAAGGAGCATCCCAAATTTCCTGAAAGATCAGCTGGAACTAACATTAACTCTCTAAGAAAGGAAGTTTAGTGGGTTTCATTTTTTTATGTTTTGCTTTCTTACTGTTTTGAAAATGAGAAAAGTTTTTACAATCACCAAGACCAACATGAGCTATAGAAATTTGCAAAATTTTATTTGCTTGTTAAAGTTGGATAACTATATTTGAGGGTGAGTGTAAGTTATAGTCTTAACATATTAACCATATTAGGATTTGAGAGTAGTGAAGAACATTTTACAGTACACTAGTAGAGTTGATCAAGAATTGATTACAGAAGACAAGATGTCACCTCTGGTCCTGAATCACTCCTACTCACAGAACTGGAGGCTCACATGGATCAAGTTTGACCTTGGAGAAATGATCAAAAAGGTCAATTTTTGTCTTTGACTCTTTACCATCATCTCCAGTTAATCAGGAAAATCTCTAAAACAAAGCTTAGGCATAGCTTACATCTAGGTTTTCCCAAATGTGGCTAATTGTATCCCCCCCCCCTTTTTCCCACATAGGCACACAAAGAACAATAGGTATTAGCTGTGGGACAGCCTTTATTTTGCCTGCTACATAAAATACATAAGTGACAAAGCACTCATTTAACCTCTGGAATAAACATTTGTGACTAGTCCCATAGAAAGTAAGTATCTGTGTCAGCTTTGTACCCATAAAACAAAAAGCTTTTTGGACTTACCCTGGAAGGTAAAAACCTCAGAGCTCCTAAATAGTATTTCCTATTCACCAGTGATTTGCCCAGCCCAAGCAATTTATGACAGTTCATGGATGATTGATAAGATGCAGCTATTCTGTTTCCTCATGGCAGGGCATTCCCTTCTTTTTAGCTTCAAGCTGAGCCTCTTCCTTCTCCAAGAAAACTATTAAGGAAATCTTGCATCTCAATTGGTCTATTGCCTAAACTCTTGATTGTAAAAATTCATATATCTTGATTGTAAAATTACCTGCAATGCAGGAGGTAACTTTGAAGGTTGAAGAGATCCATTTTCAAGAATTATATACTCTAGCAGATGCTTAGGATAGCCAACTGGAAGGAAGGAAGGAAGAAAGAAAGAGAGAGAGAGAGAGAAATAAAAGTATTCTGGAATTGAAGGCTCTATTGAAAAGTTTACTATGTATTTCTCTTATGAATCATCTTTTTTTCCCACTTGGCAGAGAGAAGAAGATATAATATCCCCCTCTCCCTCCCACATACACACTATATTGTGTTCCAGTCTTGTAGTGAAGAATAACCTAGACCTGATGGCTCAGCTTATTTTTATTTTCCTTTCTGACAAAAGTCCATTTGCAACCCCCTCACCTCAAGTGGGTAGTTATTTTCCAGGTAGCCTCACTCACTAGGGACCAACCATGAGATCCCTGCATATTTTCAGCATCTCAATTTTATCTCAAACACTTTCTGACCATGTGAATTTGGGAAAGTTCTTTAACTTCTTTCACCCCAATTGCTTCCTCTGTAGCATGGGAATATTAATATTTATTATTCATCTCACAGGGTTGTCATCAATATCAAATGAGATGATATAGATTGTTTCATAAACTTCAAATACTACATAAATGTAAGGCATTATTCTCATAGAAGATGAATCTAGATCTTCTGGGAAAATTGTATTCCATGATCCAAAAGAAAAAGAGGATGATTCATAGACACAAATAATTTTAAAGAATTCCTTGAAGAATTTATTAGCCTTATGTGAAAGATAACAAATTCCATTTTAAACATACTGAATTTGCATTGTCTATGGGATATCCAAGTGGAGAGATTCAAAAAGCAATTTGAGATGTGGGATTAGTACTCTAAAGAATGAAGATTGGGATATACAGATTTCCTAGTTGTCTGCAATAGAAACCATACATGGGATAGAGAGATACTTGAGCATTCTTCTGCATAGAGTACAGGATCTGGAGGATAGTCTTGCAAAAGAGACCAAGAAGAATCAGAACAAAAAGTATAAAGTAACAACATTATAGAACAATATCACAAAAAGCCAAGGAGGAAAGAAAATTCAGGAGAGAGTATTGCACAGTGTAAAATATTATGTAAAGGACAATAAGGATAATGTCTGAGATAAGGGATTGAATTGTTGGATTTAGACATATTGATGACCTTGAAAAGAATAGGGTCAATTGAATGACATGGACAGAAACTAGATATCAAGGGATTGAGAATTGAGTGGAGGATGAGAAAGTAGAGAAAAGTAGTGTAGGTTATTTCTTTTAGAAAGAAGTTTGACTATGAATGCACATTTAGGTCTAAGACATTAGCTTGAGAGAATGTCAGGATCATGAAAAAGGTTTTTTGGATTTTTTGGGTGTGCTGTTTATTTTTGTATCTTTTTTTAAAGAATTGTTTTAGAATTAAAGGAAATCAGGTATATTTGAAGGCTGTGAAGTATTCTGTAGATAAGGAGATATTATAAATCAAGAAAAAAGTACTGAGAGAGTAAGTAGGGCCACATGGGATTAAAGTCATTATAGAAGAGACCTGGGCCATGATCTAAAAAAATGGCCATCTCTTCCTCCATGAGCAGGAAGGAAAGAAGGGAGGAAAGAATGTTGACATTTGGAACTGAGGAGAATAGAGGTCTGTCAATCACTTGACTTCAGATCTTCTGAGAGAGGGCAAGAGATGGTGTGGATGAAATGAGAAGAAAAATATTTGGAACAGTTACTGTGTGTATAGTTTTTATTTTAAATTCTATGATAATTATATGTTGAAGTTCTTTGACTAAAATTTAAGCTTTATTACTATATGCAGTTATATTTAAAAATAAAAGCTACCTCACAAAACAAATTTCTACTATAAGAAAGATCTGGGAAGTCTCCATGGAATGTATGATAAAGAGCTACTCTAAAATTTCATTTTTTACATTTGAAAGGAAGATGAGGCATGTTCTGCTTCACCTGAGAAGACAGAGTAATAGATGAAAGTTGTGGGAAAAGACTTCAATTTGCTGTAAGGAAAATGTTAACAATTGTCATGATCTAGCACAGAATGAAAGAGATAGTTTTGGATATGGCCAATGTGAAAATGTGTTTTGTTTGACAATGCATGTTTGTTAAAAACAAGCTTTTTTTCTTTTCTTGTGAGGATATGGAAGGAAGGATAATTCTGCTCTCTCCCTCCGAGAGACAAAGAGAGAGAGAGAGAGAGAGAGAGAGAGAGAGAGTAAAATGTTATTGAAATATTTTTTCAAGCACAGAAGATAATGGAATGAAGTCCAAAATAAACATAGGCCAGTATGGCAGAGTTGAAAGTTACATATTGAAATTTTTTATCTATATCTATATTAATATGTAATGAAAAGCAACTGATAGATAATGAATTCATTTATAATCTTTTTTGTTATATCTTCCCTAAAAAATACTTATTTGGGACTAAGTTCAGAATAAAAAACAAAATTTAAACTTCTAGCTTTCTAAAAGAGGAATAAACTTGCTTTGGAAACAATGAGTTTTCTATTGCAATATGTATTCAAGCAAAACTGGAAGGCCACTTTTTACATTACATTAAAGTTTCTTATTTTAGATATAGTTTACATAGATTACCTTTGGGGTCCCTTTTAATTTTCAGGTTCTGTGATAGTTATAATATGTTAAAATAAAGGATAGCAGAGGTCAGTTTGTTAGAATACTGTACATTGGAGCAAGGAAGTCCTAAATTCAAATCCATTCTCACACAAATGGAAAATGATCCACTGCTTTCCGCCTCTGACTCTCAATACCCCATACCCAGTTATATCCTGTCAGTGTTGCTGTTAAAAAACTTGCATTGCCTCTTTGAATGTGTGTTCAGAAACACTTACATTTGTCTACACTAAACAGTTTTAAGAGGCCAGTTCCAAACATAGATTTTAAGATGAAATGTGTTTCAATGATGTCCAAGAATTCTTGATCCTTTTAAAAAAACATCGTATTACAACTTGATCTCATTGTCTGACAATGGAGTGTCTAGTCAGGCTTGGCATTTTCTTTTCCTTTTTCTGTCATGCTGCCCACCTTAGGGTGTGTGTTTGCAGCAATTGCTTCTGAAGAGAATACTTTTACCTTACAGCCCCCACTCACCCACCTCCCAGTACCATCACAGCCTCTTTGACTCAGAGGAATTACAAGTTGTGAGTAAAATACTAAAATCAGCTTTGTGAATATGACAAAATTGCCTTAGATCTGGATATTCTTTAATCAGAATATGATAACTCATTTAAAAGATAGTAATAACCTTTTTTGCATAAAGTCACTGCATTCAATTTTCCCTGAGTTGTCAAATGTGGACTTTGGATTTTTTTATATTGACTTTGATGAAATTTTGTAGAATTAACAGGACCAAATCCTACAATTTGTCCGATAGTGCCAAGATGGAGAATGAACCTTGTGTCCTGGACATACAATCCTCTGACCTTCTGACCCAGAAAAAATAATTATTACAATGACATTTTTATGTGCCTTCTATATATGTGGAATAGGAGCTCTGAACTCTAAAGCCAAAATTCTCACTATCTTTATACTGGTAATTCCCTATGAAACACATGACTATAATCCTCAGTCTTGGATAGAATTTAATTTTAACAATCCAAACAAAGAAAATTTACATTATATGACATTTATCTATTCTTTCAATAAGGCAAAAAATTGTGCTGACTTTGTCAGGATATGGTTCCACACCTCACTATGTTGCTCTCTAGCTACATGATCATAAGTCATATAGCTTCCCTGTGCCCACCAACCATGCTAATAACATCATGGAGATAGTCTTTTAATGATCTTTAATTCATTAGTTTAGCACATTTAGCATAACATATACTTGCATATAGTGGGAACCTAATAAATGTTAGCTGATTTTCTGACATGTTTTAACATAAAACTTTTGAAAAATTAAGAAAATTTATTTCAAAATATAAAAATTATAAAGAAAAAGGCAATTTCTAAATATTTTCACATATATCATAATATTTAGCATTTTTACTTTTGAATTGATATAAAATATTTAGCCAAAATGAACTACATCTCTATCTTGATTTTCATCTTTAAGTAATAAATGTTTCTGGTTGTGCAATGAATTTAAATAATTAAATTGAGGAGCTAAATGGATCTGTTTTCTATTTGTTTATCTTCCTTCCCTCTTTCCACTACCCCCATATACCATGTGTTTTTAGAAACTGTATGTAGGGTATAAGTGATAGGAAAGGGTATAATTAAGCACTGTACTGGAAGATGGGAATTCTTGTTTACATTATCTTGACTTGTTTTATAACAGAAATTCGTGACATTTCTGTAGCTAAATCCCTATTTTCAAAATAAAGATACTTTGTTCTTTCTCTTCTAATCAAGGAGGGTAAGTTTGTGAAGCTTTGAGTACAGTGAAAAAGGAATCTGTTCTCCCTCCTCTCTTTTATTCTTCCCTAAAAACAACTGAAAAGAAGGATTTCTAAAATGCTGTTTATTAAAAGAAACTGCAAACAAAGAGAGTCTACCTTTGTCCAGGTGGTCTCCTCATTGGATTGAAAAAATGGGGCCAGATAGGTGATGCAGTGGATAGAGTGCCAGCCCTGAAGTCAGGAGGACCTGGGTTCAAATTTGACCTCAGACACTTAACACTTCCTAGCTGTCTGACCCTGGGCAAGCCATTTACTCCCAATTGCCTCAGGAAAAAAAAAAAAAAGATTGTGGGTGGGATGGACAATTAGGACAAAATTATCTCTATGTAGGTACCCACTTACTCTAGAACCTCTGATTCTTTGTCTCTAATAAAAGGAAGCAAATGCTGTCTTATTTACTAAATTTGGATATAATCAAACCTCTATATATGCTCCCTGTTTTCTCTACACCATACCAAATCTAAAGATCTAGATTTAAGTGTGAATTATTTGCAAATGAATGTCTTCCATTTCTCCATTATGATGCATTGGAGATTTGAGGGTTTGTCAGTGAAATCCAACTTTCATCTTTAAGGAATACAGGGAGTGGGAAGGAATGCAACCTGCCACAAACTACAATGGAAAATCATAACTTTAACTTATATTTCTATATCTTTCCTCCATACCTAATTGAAATCTCTTCTATATAAAACTTTTTTTTTCCTCATTCCCTTGACTCTTTGAGGGAGAAGGGGATTTTCTTGTGAATACCAGCTTGTCCAGTTGTGCCCTGATCTCATGTTTTCCTGTCTCCTCTGTGAGTTTCATCTCTCATAATCAGCCCCTCTTTATTTACTTTTCTGCTGCCTGCAAATACTTTTTAAAAATATATTACATTTATATATCTTGCCAGACCTCAGAAAAATAAACAAACAAAAAATAGAAATACAGAAATTTTCTTTTGACTATGCATCAAGCTACTAGTGATCTCTTCATGGCCAAAGTTATAAAAACAAGCTATACTCATTACATTATCCCCCAGTTACTTATCAGCCCTTTGCAACTTTGTTTCTGACCTCTGGATTTGACTGAAACTGCTATCTCTGAAGTGAATAATAGTCCCTTAATTTCTAAATTAATTATTTTTTCTCAGGCTTTTTCCCTACATGACTTTTGGTATTTATCCATTATGCTGTTAATTTTTTTAATAGTATTAACATGTACCATTCTGCCTGGATTTTTGTTTTTTAAAAGCATTTCTTTGTATGTTAGCTCATAATCTCTGGCTATGAATAAAGTTATGAATAAGTTATCAGCTTCTTAGTGAGAAGATTTTTAGTCAGAGATATCCTCAAAGCAATTAAATCCAGAAGCTGGTTGTTGGGACCAGTGACTGCAATACCAGCAAAGATCAGAGATTGGATATCTATCAGAAAATAAGAAAATGTAGTATGATGCTATCACCAAAAGAAGTCAATCGCAGTCCTACTCAGTTTTGAGTGGCTCTATATACCACATATATATGCATACACACACACATATGTATATATATGATAGTATATATATATATATATATATACATATATATATATACATATATATGATAGTATATGTATACTATCATCTTCCTTGATTTGTGACTCTGATGTCCCCTGGTTTTCCTGATACTCCTCAAGTGCTTCTGTCTTATTTTCATTTATTGGATCATCATCCATTTCCTATCCTCTAAGCATGGATATCCCACAAGCCTCTGTGCCAGACCTTCTTTTCTTTTGCCCCTACATTCAGGTTCTTGGTTGTCTTCCTTCCCTCCTTCCACACCCTCTGAAATTCAATTATCATATTTATACAAATAATTTCTAAATCTGTACATCTTAATGTCCTTCCTGAACTATAGAATAAAATCACAAATTATTTCTTGGAAAACTTAGATGTCAAAAAAAAAGAATTCCTTATTTTTTTCATCTCCTCTAAATTCACTTATTTTTGTTGAGTGTACTACAACTCTCCAGGTCTTTCACTTTCACATACTTGGATTCATCCTTGACTTAGTTCTCTTTCTCAATCCCCATCTTAGCTACCAAAGCTTTTACATTTTCCATAAAATCTTTCTCTCACATATCCCCTTCTCTCTAATAATGCAAGCATTATCTTAATGTATATCCTCTCTCATGGAATTTTGTGATGAACTACTAATTGGTCTCCCCCTTTTAGTCCCCATCTATATCTTCTACCCATTGCTAAAATAAACTTTCTGTGACATGTCTGTCCACTTCACTTTAGCTGAAAAGTTTTTAGTTAATATCCTTTGCCTTTAGAATAAAAGGCACATTCCCTAGCAAATGTGGATTCCATCTACCTCAGACTTAGTTCACATTAAATTCTAAGTTCCATTCAAACTGGTCTATTAGTTCTTTCCTGAACTTGAGGTAAGTAGGCAGCAATGTTTTTCACAGGGCAAAATAGAACTAAATTCTGGAGTCTTTGTTGCTGACAGCTAAAATTCAGATTAAGAGAAGGGAAAATAAAGACCCTGTGTATTCTCCATAGCTTTTGTGCTTATTTTGATGAATTTGTATGCCAAAATGTAGATGAACTTGGCAATGAAGTGGGATTCTTAGCCGTACTTCCACATTTCTCCTGTATTTTTTGGCAAAGTTTCTTCAAGGATTTTAGGGCAAAAGGGAATCTATAAAGGATTAAAATGGAGTTTAAAGAAATTCCTATCCTAAATCAAATGGTTTGGAGAAAGTCTTTGATTGAGTCCCACACATTAGGTATTTTTTTAAAAAAAAAATAGTATTGACATGAACCACTCTGCCTGGAATTTTGTTTTTTAAAGGTATTTCTTAGTGTTTTAGTTCATAGTCTCTGGTTATGAATAAAGAATTATCAGTTTATTAAGGAGAAGATTTTTTTAATCAGAGATATACCCAAAGCAATGAAATCTAGAAGTTGGTTGCTGGGACCAATGACCACAATACCAGCAAAGATCAGGGATTGGTTATCTATTAGAAAGCAACAAAGAATAGTGTGATGCTATCACCAAAAGAAGTCAGCCACAGCTCTTCTCTGATAGTTATGAGTTATACTGGCTACATGTGCCCCTCAGTCAAATGTGCACTCTCTTTATATATTACATATATATGCCTATGCACCATGCATATGCTTTAGCTACACCTATCTTCTATGTGTTTGTCCTCTCTGTATATATACTGTTCAGAGAGTATCTTGGCATATATTTCTTTACATAAATTCCCTAGTCATGTTCTCATTATATGTAAACCCTCCATTCTTGTTTCCTTGTCACATATATTCTCCCTATTATAGGAATAGGAGAATATGCTTCATGTATGCAAGAAATCATCTTTTCTTGGTACTTATTTGCTAATTCATTGGATTAAATTACTTTTGTTTCAACCAATATGTCTTCCAACTCATAAAAATAAATCCATCAGTGGTGGCTCATGAGTTATTTTTAATTAATATTTATTCATGATATACATCAAATTTTAGGGACCCATCTTCAAGAACAAATAGCCTAAGGCTTACACTAGCATTCTTCCTATCTCCACGCTTCCCAATATATATTTTCGTGTTTAAAATGAACTCCTTTTTTTCCCATTCTCTCTGCTTGCAGTCTTTAAATTCTTTCAAGAATTACATCAGTTTCTATCACCTGTATAAAGCTTTTAAAAAATAAAACAATACAACAACAACAAAATGCCTTGACTCAAGGTCTGGCAGCCCCTTCAAGAATCTTGAGTGGTGTTTAATGAATGTTTGTAGAATGGAATTCAGTTGAAGTCAGTGAGGTGAAGGATACAAGTATAAATTTTACATATGGAGAAATTGAAATATTAAGTGATTTTTCCCATGGTCACTCAGCTAGTAAATGTCAAAGATGCAATTTCAACCAAACGCTCTTGATTCTAAGTTTATCACATTTCTACTATAACACATTGCCTATACATTAATGATTATACATCATTTTGAACTTCTCAGTTGGCAGGCATTCATATTTGGAAAATGAATCAATTGTCCATGGCTATACTGATAGTAAAATGAAAGCACTCCCCTAGATTTTCAAATGTCATTGCCCTACATTATTGCCAAATAATATACCAATTCTGTCTCTTCTGCTCATAGTTTGTCATAATCATTCCATCACCCCATCATTATTATGAAATATTTGATTAGAGCAGTGGTTCCCAAACTTTATATAGCATCATTCACTATTTCAACCCAAAATTTTTGTACTTCCACACGTAATTCATAAAACAATCTATGCAAATAATTCCTTTGCTTTCTCTTGTATTTAAATGAACTGAAGAATTTATTACATTTCCATAACAACACAAATCTTAAACTTACAGCTAGAAACCAATTAGTGTAAATAATGAATCAATCCTGTGAAATAGCTGCATGTATTCAAATCTACACTATTCAAAGTTATAATTATGTAAAATACGGCAATTGGTTCCAGCACATGGAAATAGGCAGTTCAAATTTGAATAATGAAACTATTTCAAAGGATTCATTATTCATACTAATCCAGACCTAACTACATGTTTACTAGTTTGACTGGTATAGCCTCACAGATTTACCAATAGAATGGACTTTTGAAAATATCTCATCCAACGCTGTCAATTTGCAATTGAGAACCCTTTTGTCCAGAAAGATTACTTGCCTGGTTAATTACACAGATACAATATTCAAATCTAGATTTTCTGACATAAAATCAAGCACTTTTCACTACACCTCGCTACCTCCAAAAGATGCAGGTAGGCATTCTGCTCCATCCTAATCTTTAAACTTCATAACTGGGGATGTCTAAATACTATAGGAGCCCTCTAACAGGGGTGGGAGAATGGCAAGGGCATGTTTCATAGTCTTCCTCTTGTGAAGAGAAGGCAGAGGCCTCAGATATCCAACATCTTTATCAAATCCAGAACAACCTCCTGTAGCTGAAGGAAACTTATTTATGCTCTTACTCCATCATGTAAGCAGATGTAATGTACCAGGAGGGCATAAACTCCCAGATCCCTATCTGACAGGAAACTTTCAGTCCATATCCACAGAGATCATCTTGAGTTCTAGTTCTATCTACCATAGGATAGTGATTACCTATTTAGCCCAGGGATTCCATAATTTCATATTTATATACTTTCATTCTGTGGAAGGTAGGTGAAAAAGGAAGAAGTTAGATACTCATTACATATTCTGTACATCCACCAAGGCCACAGAGGGAAGAAAAGATCTTAACTCCCATCATATCCTTTGTCATCTTCCTCTCCTTCTGCTACCCTACTAAGCAAAATGCATACTCTGTTTTAATCTCATTTTTATTGATTGATTTTAATTTTGTTTTCATTGAAAAAACCCAATGCATTTATGTAGAAATTGAATTCAAAAATAGTTAATAACTTTGTTCAATGTCTTAGCCACTGTGCTACTAATGCCATCTTTTCCCTCCCACCCCACCTCCCAATGCATCATCACTTTCTTTTGGAATTTCTATTTTAAAAGGTACTTCCCTGTAGCTCTCTGAGATAATATGTTTATATATGTATATATATATATACATGCACACAAACACATACATGCATATATACACATAAACACACACACAAATATATATATGTATATATATATACATATATATATATACATAAATTTATAGTGCATCCCAAGGCATTAATTTGATTCAAAAGTTCTCAGAGAGTTTCTGGATTTTTTTTGATGTTAACATTTATGCTACAATAAAATTTTAATAGTACTAGTTAGTGTGTTATAGCTGATTACGTTCAGTGAACATTTAGTTACTAGAAAGAGGATGGGTTATGACAATGAATATTGCCTATTTTAGTTATTTCCAGAAATACTTTCTATGATTAATGGAGTCACATTATATTGTAGCAATGGAAAGAGTTAAAAACAAAATTTGCACAAAAGGGCCTGAACAGATTTAAAAAAGAGGTCATAAAGGTTACCAATTTTCTAAAGACAGAGGGAGGCTGAATGGAAATTAATTTAATATGAGGAAGTCATTAGGATGGGGGTGGATGAGGAGAGCAGAAGGGAAGGAGGTGGCTGAGCTTCTCTGTAGCTGGTTAGCATTCATGAGAGAACATCATTAGGAATTATCATGTCACCAACTCCATCCACAGCCTTAGGACAGGATTCTGTGTGTCAATCAGCTGCACTCTAATCACCAAAATAGAGATGTTACAGACCATTCCTTAAGATAAACCAAATTCTAAGGTGTCTAATGTCTTAAAAGCAAGTAGTATAGGAGCTTAATGTATTATTCCCCCCCCCATTTAGCTTATGCCAAGTCACATGAGATTGCTGCTATTAACAAGAGTGAAAAGACCTTTTCTGAAGGAGAACAGATGATTTCAGAGCAAAATCACTTGATATGCTCAGCTTCTCTTCCACCATTACACAATATGCTGCTGTTCACAGAACAGGTTGACAGACAGTAGCTATGCAGTATCTCAGTCCTGTCAGTGCTAGCTTTTCAATCTGACTTTTATGTTCATAAAAGTGGCATCCTCATTAAACAAAGAAAGCAGTAACTTTCTCCCCCTCTAAAAAAATTCTCTACCACCTCAAGGACAACTGCCTTTCTGTGAAAGGATAATTAGGTCACAGTTTAGCAAAGACTCATCTGCAGTGGTTGTATTAGCTTGTGTGCAAATTAGAAGACCTGGCTACTAAAGCAGCTAGACTCACTGGAACGTCCCTAGAAAAAAGGAGAGATTCACCAAAAAGTACTACCTACCTTAAAGTAACACATGCCCTGTAAACGAAATCTTTACCTAAAAATAGTTTGAGAAATGGGCACACATAAGTCAAAATTAAATTCAGACTAGATTTTAACAAAATACACATAACCCACAATGTGGTGCTGGAAATCAAAGCAGATCTCCCTATCAATGATTACAGAATTTAAAGGCTGGAATATGTGTATCATGTCCATGCTGCTCACTCCTCTCCCTTATGCAGGTGAAACTTCCCTTGCAGCTCACTCTGTTTTAGTTTTAGGTTGGTTGTTTGGTTGGTTTTTCTCCTATACACTCATTCTCCTTTCTATGTGGAAGTATGGCTTTCTTTTCAAGTTCAATGAGGACTGCTGCTCTTCTCTTTCAAGGAAAAAAAAAATTACTTCTATCACGCATTCTCAACCACTACTCCAGCCTCACTCTACCAAGAATATATGGAAATTGCAGGGACACTCATCAACTGGAGAATGACTGAACAAGTTGTGGTGTATGATTGTGATGGCATATTACTGTGCTATAAGAAATAATGAGATGGAATTGCATGAAATAATGGAGAGCAAAATGAGCAGAAGCAAGAGATCATTTTATACAATAACAGCAATATTGTTTTAAGAATGACTTTAAGTTAATAAATCATTTCAACTATTATAAATTTCCAGGTTGACTATATAGTATACCTGAAGAAAGATGCTATCTGTAACCAGAGAAAGAAATGATAAATAGAAGTTTGAATAGAGTAATTTTGCATAGACTTGCCAATTTATGTCTAATAATAGCCATGGAGGAAGGGGAGGGGAAAAACAATTTTACATGATAAATTTACTATATATTTAAAAGGATTAGCAAGTTAAACATAAATGATTTACACTTTCATGTGCAATCACTTTTTTATATGTTATAGAAAGGCTTATTTTATTCCTTAAATTAAAAAAAATAAAAATAAAAATTATATAAATATAAAAATATAAGATCCTGTTAATCATTCTCTTATCTCTTTTAAATGTTTGGCTTTCAAACTGCCAGCCAGTTTATAAAGATAGAATACAAATTGTATTTACAAACCCTCAATAAGTTACATCTCTCCAATTCTAGTCTTCCTTTCTCCATTTTTCACACTCCTTACATACATTTGTGTAAGTAGAAATGAAATTCATTCAGTACTAATACAGTTTAATACAATTTCATTCATGAAAAATCCAGTTACCACTTAAAGATATTTGAAAGGGACTAACTACTCTGAAAAGTTTCAAAGGAAGTAACAAAAAAAAAAAAAAAAGAATTTTTTTTTCCCCTTCATCTTGATCTTTTGTTTTGTTTTGGTTTTTTTGGAAGATGAGAGAGAAGAGGCAAAAGCAAAAAAGAAGAAAGTGGATAAAAAGGAAGTAGAATCTACTATCTCCAGGGACAACCCCAAGCTAATTTCACCAATTATTCACAAATTTCACCATTTGTTGCTGCATCTAAGTTTGTGTTTCAGTCTCTGGACTGTCATTTCCTATCATAATAGTATCTCATCTGCTAGTATTTGTCTTATTTCCCATCCATATATTACAGGTCTTTTCAGCCTGATGCTTAACTCTTGCTGGAAACATTCAACATAAAAAATGCTGGTTAGAGTCCCTCATTTCTTCTGTCTTCGAGGTCAACATCTTTTCTTCTTCCTGGGACAGATTTTGTCAGTCTCTCAAAAGCAATGAGAAGTAGGAAATCCCTAGAAGAAAGTATGTTCACTTCTAGATCTTCAGTCCTTGCTAGTTTCTCAGAATAAAATGACACACAGCTTTATTTTGTTTTAAAATGAGTTAAAAAGAAAAAAATACAAACTTTAGGAAAACTTTTTGTGACATCTTTGAATGAAATTCCTCCTTAATTTCTTTTGACAGTAAAATCAATACCTTTAGTTCTTCATATGGCTTTACTTGTGTTTTTCATATGAATATTCACAGCTCACACACACACACAAACATGGTAAGAACTTTTGGGACAAGATCAGAAACTTTATAAGTAACTACAGTTACTTGTCTAGGGTCACACAGTTAATAAGTATCTGAGACCAGATTTAAAATCAGGAAGATGAGTCTTTCTGATTCTAAGCCCAGCACTATATTAGCTTATATATTGCATTCATATTATATAATTACATGTTACAGTTGTTTCAAATGATACTATTTTATTTATTATTGCATCATAAAGTATCTGGTTAAGTTCATTTTTCTTAGACTTAAGTTTTCACATACCTTTAAATATTCAAAATACTTTAATATAAACATTTTTTACTCTTTCCACAATGAGAATCACATATATAGATGTTTTAATACTAATAAATATAAAAGTCCAAATTGTTGACTTTCTAAAGCAGAAAACAATATGATAATATTTCAGACTATTGGAAAGATATTCCCACCTTAGGAAGGAGGTAAATCAAGAAAACTTTACTCTAAGATTCTTCTCTGCTTCTAAGAGCTTGAGGAGTAGGAAGAGCATTGAATTTGGAGTCAACATGGATTTAAATCTTGGTACAACCACTTTGGATCCCTGTGACCTTTGAAAACCACTTAAGTCAACTGAAATGAATAATCATTTCTTAATACCTATTCTGTAACAGATGAGCAGTTAAGTGGTACAATAGACAAAGCCAGGACAAGAGTCAGAAATAGTCATGTTCCTGAATTCAAATGAGACCTCAGATACTTCCCAGACTATGTGACCCTGAGCAAGTCACTTAACTATTTGCTTCAGTTTCCTCATATGTAAAATGAGCAGGAGAAAGAAATGGCAGACCACTTCAGTATTTTTTACCCTATTACGAAGGGTAGGAAAAATAAGATATGACTGAAAAATTACTGAATGAAAACAAATTTAGCAGATACTGTTTTAAAATATTTAACATTCAAAGAATAGCAAAAAAGAGATTGTCTGCCTTTTAGGAGTTCACATGTTAATCAAGGAAACAAAAGGAAAAAGCTCATGTACACACAAGATATACACAAGGTAAATGGAAGGTAATCTCAGAGGGAAGTTATTATCATTAAGTAGGGCCAGATAAGACCTTTTGCAGAAGGTGAGATTTAAAGATTTGAATGAAGCCCTTTTAAAAATGTCTCTGCTTTAGTTTCCTCAACTTGGTCAGATGAAAATTTTACACTAGTTTAAATACATGGCCCCTTCCAAGTCTATTAAACTATCACTCAAATCAATAATAATAAATTGCAAAACATTCAAACTAAAGGGAAGGGGCATCTAGGTGGCGCAGTAGATAGAGCACCAGCCCTGAAGTCAGGAGGACCTGGGTTCAAATCTGATCTCAGACACTTAACATTCCCTAGCTGTGTGACCCTGGGCAAGTCACTTAACCCCAATTGCCTAAGCAAAATAATAATAATAAATAAAGGAAAAAAAGCATGTACACAGTATAAACTATGTGCCAGGCATTGTGGTACAAATATTATTTCATTTGATAAAGACAATCTTAGAGATAATCTAATTCTTTTCACTCATTTTACATAGGTGGAACCTGAAGTCCAGCCAAGTGAAGTGATTTCATTTTGTGAACAACAGTTACATAGATAGTATCTGGACAAGAGTAAACTTAAGCCATGTGCTGCTGAATCTAAATCCAGTGTTCTTGCCATGATAGTAGTGCTTGAAATATGCTACATAAATTTCTACAACAGTAGACTAAATGTATTCCTTTTTGCAACTGTTGGATGTATAATGCAATGACAATTACAATCGGGATCATCATATTGTTTGAAAGCAGTATAGATTCTTCATTATAATCATTCAGCTCATTTCCATGGTATTTGTGTGCCTTGTTCTTACTAACTCTTTCCAAATTTTAATTTTTAGAAATTGTCTGAACTATTTCCAGGCAAGGACTTTATGGTTTCCCTAAACACTGAAATCTCAATCCAAGGAAGCAGGTGGCTATTAATCTAAGGAGCTTGAATATCAGATCTCAAGAAAGAATAGAACAAGGGAGGACAGTGAGAAAGGGAACACTAGCTTCTAAATCTTTGCAAGATAATTTTCAGGTCTATTAGATTAAAATGAGATATCTGACAGCATTGGACATATTGAGAAGTCTCACTAATACAGACTGGCTAAGGGAAGATCAGTCTAAATTAATGAAATGTGAATTGGATCATAGGTTTTAAAGAAATGAATTATTTTTGAGGATATTCCAAATAACTTAAACTGATAGAAAAGAATTTCTAAGAAAAGATTTTGATTAGTTTTCATGCAGCCAGTATGCGTCAGACACAAAACCTAAATTCAGATCTTTTTGCTTCAAAAGTAGCTAACGATCCACTATACCATCCCACCTGTCCATATGCTTGACCAAATTTTAACATTAACTTTAAACATTAACATTTAATTTTAAAGGACTACCTATCTAATAATTAATTGGAAATTTGTCTGAAGGCCACTGAGTTGCTCATTAATTAGTATAAGATTTTTAAATTATATTTCCAGTTACAGACGTGAAATTCATTTGGAAACGTAGATTAGATCAGAAGAAACAATAACATAATTTTTCAGTGTATTCTCACTTCAGCACATAGATCAGTCTATAATTCTAGAATAATGTTATGACCATATATAATTGTCTTGTTTCTGCTTCTTAGGATTCATGAAAGTAGTGAATAGATGAGAAAAAGTGACTGTAATGAGAGGAGCATTGGAGCATTTATCCTCAGATTCTTTTTCACACATTAATTATAATTGTTCAAATTAAGATAAAAGCATCAGCTAGACTTGCTTATCTTGACAAATTTATCTCTCATATTAGTTTTAATACGTTCCTTGGACAGCCAAGCCATTTTAAATCTTCACTCTCTGAGAAAAAGAATTGACAATCATGCCATTTAGATCTGGAAGGGACTTGAAAGATAATCTAGTCCAACTCTTTCATGTTATGGATGACAAATTGAGACATATAGAGCCTGACACTAGTCCAAAGTAGTATGATTGTTTAATGCAGAGCCAGAACAATAAAGTAAACCTCTTGACTCCTAGACTACCAGTTCAGAGTTCCTTCCATTAGACTATGCTAAAATGTTTAATAGCAATACTCCAGTTATTTAATGTAAGATGAAAAATCAAGACTTCCTTACTGCCAAAGACATTTTGAAATCAATTACTGAACAGAAAATTTAGAAGACTTCTAAAGGAATTTTCTGGTTTGAAATACCTTCTGTTTATGTCCTCCCTTTATTGATTACTCCATTCATAGTTATTGTCTTCTTTGTATTTGCGTGGAGGTTAAAAGGTAATATTTTCTAAATATGCAGATATATTTGGCATTCTTGCTGAAAAAGCAACAATAATAATTGAAAGCATTGTTTGAATTAGTCTCTGTTTTGCTAAAGTTGTTTTGAACTACTCAAATAACTGAAATGGATTATTTTTTAGTGAAAACATGGAGGAAGAATATCAGATAGGAACTCACTTTGTTATACTATAGTATTCTTAGGAATGGAATTTTACATGTATCTTCGAGATACTGTAGCTTAAAGTTTGCTGAAATATTTATGATGAAAGTCAGAATTTCAGAAATGTAATTCATTATTTCATAACAAAAAGGACTTGTTACCAATGTAGGCGTCATTCTTTGATATATGTATTGCCAAACTACTCATTTAGTTGAATAAAGACAAAAAATGAATACAAAGCTTGGAGAAATAATTTTTTTAAAAAAAAGACGATACAGGTAAAAAATGAAATAATTTCATTCTGATCTTCTCAAATGAGTTGTTAATGCCAAAGAGAAAAATCGGGGGGGGGGGGGGAGAAGGCATCAACAATTCTAACAGTTGATTCTAATGTTTTCATGAAGTTTAAGAGTTATAAATCAATTGTCATAACAAGGACATAAAAGAACAAAAATAAACTGCCTTAGCCACCATATGATAGATCTGCCTATAGGCAGAAAAGAAAGGAAATTACAGGTCTGGAATTGCCAAAAAGTTTGTCAATGGGTTTATTTACTTTATATATCTATTATTCCATATTTTATTAGCCATACCCTCTCCCATCCCATTCTGCTTGAATGTTCTCTTTTCCTTACAAATTAACGCTGATCTTAAGGAGAAAATATTGCATTGATTTCTGCCCTGGAAGGCTCAGTTTATAACCATCAGGCAAACATTCTTTCTATATTCATAGTGTGGTAAAAGGCATTGTACTTTCAGTTCCTCTGCTAGCTTAGTGCTCCTCATTATCTCTCAGATTTTGTTTTCTCTGTTGTCATTACTAGCTCTACTTCATTCTTCTATGTCTTAACCTTGGTTTCTACAATTGTTTCTTCTAGCAGAGTGAGTTGTAAAACACCAGTGCATATTGATTGCTTTGATTTCATTTTGCTACCTATTTATCTACATGTGCCCTCCCTCTTTCCAATTTGAGTGTATGGTAAAACAGCCACAAAAAAAGATAAGAATTTATATTAGTGAATATAATAGAATCCAATGAAGCTACATAGAAGATATTTGAAAAAAAATTTCTGATCTGAAAAATAAGCAGCAAAGTTGTCTTTGTTATATGTTATATCTTTGCAATATGTTACATCTCGGGATCATAAGAGCTAGAAGCAACTTTGAAGGCCATCTATCCCAACTCCCATCATTTTCCAAATGAAGAAATGAGGCTGAGGCTCTGAGCAGTTAACTTGTATAGGGCCACACACCTAATAAGTGTCTGAAGCAAGGTTAGAATCCAGATCTTCCTAATATGAAGTTTGACACTACCAACTATGCCTATTTCTGAAGAGATGTGGAATTAAATTGGAAATTCAAGTGATGAGGTTGAGGTCTGGTATCAAATGGTAAGATTGAGACCCAGATGATGAGGTTCAGTCATGTAACATTCACAAGGGCTTTCTTTTTGCCAAAAGGAGTCTTTAGTTATGAGAAGAGGTTATATACAAAATGAAGAGGTAAAATAAATACCAGGAGTGGCAAATATGAAATAGATTTGGGAGAGCATATACTTAACAAGGAAAGCAGTTTTAACAAATAACAATAGAAAAGACAAGTTCCCCAGTAAAACTCACAATTAACCAGGAGAAAGAGAATACTCCATGAAATAGTATGTGTGCCATTGACTGGCAGACTAAATCCACAGAGGAGTTTAACCATAAAAGAGTTAGTTAGGTATGACAAGGAAAAGAGGACCAAGAAGCATGGAAGGATAAGAAGACTTCACAAGGCAGAACACATTGACAGGCTAACTCTGTTAGGGATTCAGCAAAAATATCATGTACAATGGGCAGATTTATAAGAAAAATTTAATCATAGTTGTTTGACATCATAACTTGGTTTTCTGATTAGATATAGTAAAGTAGGGTTTTCCAAGACCTCCATAGGAATGACATTGTAAGGCTAGCTAATCCCAATCAGAGCCCTTTCTTGCTTGCCTTGGGGAGTATTATAATCTTATCAATACTTTAACCTTTCTTTGCCAATTCCACCTAGTTACCCAGGATGTTATCACAAAAAACAAACAAACAAACAAACAAAAATACAGAGTATAGGAGAGTAAATGGGGAGAGAGATGCAATTGGCTCTTCCCAGAAATAGAAAGTGCATTTTATATTGTTGTGCAAAATCCAGAATTTCTAAATGTTTATAAGAAAGTCAACTTTACATTTGAATTAAGTACTGGGAAAAACAATGAGTCAAGTTTCTCTTGATCCATAATTATAGTTGTCTCCATTTTCAGTGAAAATTTGACTAGAAGTAGTCAGTTGCAACTAACAAATTATTTCAATGTAATCACACTTACCTTGCTACTTTAACACAAAGTTTTATATGAAAATGAAGTTTTTGTAATCTACCCATGCTTTAATCCCATAACCATAATTGGCTTTCCATGACCATTTCCTTCCATTCAGAAGCATAGATTCTTTTCTTCCCAAAGAATAATACTATTTCTGATGTCAAATCAGGAAGATATGAGAACACAGAAAACCTACCTTTCAAGTGAGCTTTTAAGAGCCCAGGGAGAACTTAATTAGTGTTAATGGACAAATCTTCAAAACCAAATGAAGCACTTAACTAGATTCTTACTGGCCTCTGCTTTCAGAGTGAGAGGGAGAGAGGAGATACTGATTTCATTTTATTGATTAAAAAAAAAAGATGAAAATTTGTCAGTTGTAATATATTGAGTTTGTTGCTCTTAGTGTGTGTGTGTGTGTGTGTGTGTGTGTGTGTGTGTGTGTGTGTGTGT
>JAJPUD010000097.1:847870-880978 GCA_023553655.1 Myrmecobius fasciatus | reverse complement strand
AAAGAAAGAAAGAAAGAAAGAAAGAAAGAAAGAAAGAAAGAAAGAAAAAGAAGGGAAGGAGGGAAGGAAGAAAAAAAGGGGGAGGAAAGAGAAAGAGAGAGAGAGAGCAGGAGGGAGGAAAGGAGAGAAGGAAAGAGAGAATAAAGGGAGAGATTGACATAAACTCTATCTAGTTGTGTAATATTGAATGAGAAAATGTGGAGATGACAGTATATGTAAATATCATAGTATTATGGAGAGCCATCCTGGAAGTTAGATAGAACTGGATTCAAATTTTACTTCCAGCACATTATTCATGAACAAGTTCCCTAATCTTTCAGTGGTTCCAAGCAGTTCTATAAGACTAATTTTGTATCAGTGGAGGACCTTCCCTTAGGAATGAAATTACATGTCTAGACCACCACCCTCAAAAGCAAAACCAAAACACAAGTTCCAGTATCAGGCTGCTTTATCCCACACTAAATAATAAACATTCATTAGTATTATTTCCTGTGACACTGAACAACAAATTTTATTAGCGAGGCACTAAGTATACAAAGATAAAAAGGAAATAGTCTAATATCTGTATCTAGAACATGTACATGCATAACCATTTGTTGTTTTTGTTGAGTCATTTCAATCATTTCAGATTATGATCCTATTGGAGTTTTCTTGGCAAAGATATTGAAATGGTTTGTCATTTCCTTCTCTAGCTTATTTTGAAGAAATGGAGACAAATAGGGTTAAATGACTTGCCCTGGATTATACAGCTACTAAGTATCTCAGGTCAAATTTGAACTCAGGATAATATGTCTTCCCTGACTCCAGGCCCAGTGCTCTAGATGCCCAATAAATATAAATACTGAGCCAATAAATGCATGTTAATGAGAAAGGGGGAGTTCCAAGGAAAGGCATTAACAGCTGCCGGGGAAGAGTGAGGGATCAGGAAATGCTTTATGTAGATAGTAATATGAGATGAGCTGTGAAGAAAACTAAAGATTCTAAGAAATGAAGGTAATGAGGGAGTACATGCACCAAGATAAGAAAAATAGAAGGTATGCATCCATTGATTGATTTTATGTTGAAAAAAAGAGCAATTTCCATTAATTCATAATTAACCTTATTTTTTTGTTACAATGGAAAAGTACAAAAGACATTTCTTGACACATAATGCATTTAGGTAATGAATAGAGTTCTCTTCCTGTCTCTCCTACCTCCTTCAAGTTCATTGACTGGAGAGAAGCTCTACCATATGTCTCAAGGGTATTTATCTTGTAGAGATTCCTTTGATTAAAGTCATATAAGTGATTCAAGATGACTATATTTTCCTTACCCAAAATTCTATGCCTTCTGACACCCTCAGGTTTCTCTAAATGCTCCATTGTAGGAATACTACATGTTGTGGGAGGAAGAAGAGGAAAGTAAGCCAATACAGGCATTTAAAACAGAGATGTAGGTTAAGTAAAGCATATATTGGTTTAGTGGAATTTTAGGCCATTTAATAAAGTGAGGGTTTTTTTTAATGGGACAATATGGGCTAAGATATTTAGGAGCAAAAAAACTCATCCCACTATGCTACAGTTATTCCTGCATAGAAATTTGTATCCAGAATCAGATACTTTAAATTGTTCCTACTTTTCACAACTTTTGCCTTTTTTCTTCTTACAAACCTGCAGATTGTATATTAGATAGAAACTTTTTGTTTTAATTCCACCCTCTCCCCATCCTCCCACTGGCCCCATAATAGCTTTGGAGGATTCTAGAAAGGGGAGAAGCAACTCTGTGTCAGTATTGTTTGTCACTCAGGGACAAAGTGTTCTACATTTTAATTTCAAAATAATAAGGATATTTTTTCTTTAAATTTATCTACTGAGCCACCATGGAGTCTAAAAGCTAAACTCCTCTCTTATTCAGAAAAGTATAACTGATTTTATTTTAAAAAATACACTAACTTATTTTTAAAAATCCAGGCCATTCTTTGGGGATTGTGAATTATCAGGGTTATGTAACTTGTCTTCATTACTATTAGTAATAAGCCAAGATTCTTCATTATTGCTGTTGATTAAGAAGGTACTCTACAAACCTTGTTACCATTTGAAATTGAATAAAAATAATTTGTTGACTACAGGCAATATGACAGCCAGAGTTGAATTAACCACACTGTAAGGGGAAAAAATAGTTATTTGCTACCAAGAGAAAAAATAGCTATTTGAAAAATAAATTTATGTTCATGGACATATCAGTAACTTTTCTCTTCACTCCTGAAATGTTCATACTCAAATTAACTCAGGAATCATTTGTTTATATATTTTGCCCTGATCCTGTGATTCATTCATATAGTGAATTTCCAATGAGGATACTCCCACTGCTAATATAGGTCAGTGTTTCTCTTTGACTTACAGTTTTAGAGTTGCCTGGGGAAAGTAAGAAGCTGGTGTGTGTGTGTGTGTGTGTGTATGTGTGTGTGTTTGTGTATGAAACAGATTATAGCACATATAACAAGTTATATGTACATATATGTGTGTATACATATGTATATGTACACACACACACACATATATATCACCTAATTGAAGATGGGTGAGTATTTAGAAAAAAAGGTCAGTATATCAATGAAGAGGTCACTGATGACAATGGAGGTAACAAATTTTCATAGTGATAAAGTCAGAAGTAGTGTTGCAAGTCATTAATGTTCAGATCATATATCAAAAATTTAGAAACATCTGTTTTTTTACCAAAGTGTTGTCTCTCTTAGATATTTAAGATATTCTGTTTTACAAAACTGATCAATTTCCTGAGATGGCTAATCATTTTGATATTAATTCATATCTTTGAGTTAGTACTTGTGCCAAAGTGCCTTACTTGACATTTTTCTGTGTTGCTTTTCAGATGTTTCTATTTAGTGGGACATCAATACTAACAAATTCCACAACTTTATTAACTTTTTAATCAAATAGTAGATTTTCTGATCTTTTGACAAATGCATGCTGGCTTATTGTAATGACTTTATTACATTTCTCTGTTGTGGTTGTTTCCTTGGTTTCATAAACCAAAACTAATTCTCTTAAAAAATTTGCCTAATTCTTACTAAATCTTTATTAATCCTTAATTAATATGAAGTTAGTGAAGTACATTAAGGACCTGGCTCTGTTATCTGAAATATGTGAATTCAAAAGCATTACACAAATCATGCTAGCTTTTTAAAACTTGAAATACTTGAACTGGGACCATCTCAGGCATTTAAGACTAAAAATTGTTGAGGAGTTATCATCTGCCTTGGTGGTAGAAATTCCTTATACTAATGAAACCACCTCTGCATATCTGCTTACCCTTCAAATTCTTTTCATAAGCTTTATTTTACTTATAATCCTTAATGCCTTATAATTAGAAAATTCTTTCTATTTCTAAGCTAAATCCTTCTTGCTGTAGTTGAGACCTGTTACCATTTTCCAATCTTAAATGAAAAAAGAAGTTATTCATCACCTCCATATCCTTTAATTCCACTCTTAGCTTTCCCCCCCTACAGGCTAAATTACTACAGTTCCATTAGTCTTTCCCTGGAAAGCTGATTTCATAACTTCAGTCATTTGGTCAAATTCCTTTAGACCTCCCAAGGGGCTGCCTAAAGTGCTGTGTGTATATATGTGTGTTTACCAACTTCAATCTTTTTAGTTCTTTGGAAATGGTATCTGCTTGAGAGAAAGGAGCCATGTTCTAGCTATGGCATTGATGGAGCCAGCATATTCTGGGAAAGAATGGATTTCCTTATCTGAAGTCAGCCAACAAAAGCTTCCTTCAGCCTTGTCACTAACATGATAATTAGATGAAGGCAGCTCATTATAAGTGTCTGACAATATGTTCTTTCACAGCAGAAGTAGTAAGTCTATTTTACTACAAGTTCAAATAAAGACCATATGATTAATTATTCCTTTTACCACTCATTTCTTATTAGTTGCATCTTGGAACTCCTTTAAAGAGATCTGAGCCTAGTTATCTATAGATTTTGATAATTAAGGACACTGAGATGTTGTGACCATCTATCCCCTGAACACACAGCTGGTGTGAAAGAGTTAGGACTGAAACCCAGATCTCTTTAAATCTAAAGCTATCTATTGCACCACTCTACCTCTTGGTAGTTTTAAAATAACTATTTCTGAATAAAATTTGTAAGTTTAAAACTCTGTGGACTTTGTCTAATCCCCTTCCTACATAGCCAGCTTAATCACAGCTGCTTTCTATTGACAAAAATAGTAACTTTCAACTTTTATCCCTATTTTTTGACTTTCTGGATTGATCTTTGATTTATGTTTAGTACTGGCACCACCCAAAACAACAGACTGTTTTGTTTTGCTTTTCTTCTATAGTAGTAGTTCTCAAAAATTTGTCCTCATACACTATCTCTATACTATTAAAATTATTCAGAATCTTTCCAAAGGGTTTTATTTATGTGGGTTATATTTATATTTACCATAATAGAAATAAAAACTATTTTTGAATTTGTAGACACTCTAAAAAGAGACCCACAGGATTTATAAACTTTGAGAACCAGTGTTCTAGAACCACTGGGGGAAAAATTGTTATCTGGCAACTGAGTCTATAGTAGAAAATTATAGAGAATTAGGTCTAAATCATAATCCTGCCTCCAATAAGAATTCCTTCTGCACTCTTGATAAAATTGATTAATAGCTAATAGAGTTTCTCTATGTGTAAAATGAGGATGATACTTCTGGACTCCCAGATTTGAGCAAAGCCAGCCGATAGACACCTACTAATTCTTTTTTTCCCCCAATATCACAAACCCAGTAATCCATATGTCCTATCCAGGTGCCTTAGCATCTTGATTTATTCACTAAGTAGAGAAATTCACTAAGGTTCTCTTAGTCATTCAGGTGAATTACTGAGTTCTTACTGTATTTATTTTTTTATAATAATTCAAATAACAACATTATCAAACCATGCTGAGAATGAAAATGAATGTTTCCTGAGGAGGGATAAGTGAGTAAGGATTATGGTGCCTACAAGTTTCTCCAAATAAATTGTGAACCTCAACAGGGCTTATAGGAAAAGGATACAAACTATGGAAGGTAATTTGGTTCATAAAATGCCCCCAACAGGGAAAAGACTCTCCTATTGTTTTCAAAGGGCATCTCATAGTCACATATGCAAATATGCACCTGCCCTTTGGGACTTTTATTGTTTTTTGTTGTGTGTTTTTCTTTCAGAAAGTGAGGTCACAGCATATTACTGATAACATAAGGGTTTCCTTCTAAGCAGGATAAAAATTGAGCTTATTTGTGTGCATTTATGCATGTTTTCATGAAAGATAAAGAAAGAAACCAGAGCAAGAACATTACAATATAATCATCAACAGATATTGTACCTAGAAGAAGAATATCCACGAACATCAGACATGTCTGTGTATGTGCATATAAAAACTTGGTAGTATTGGCCTATTTGTCAGATGCACAGAAGAAGACTCAAAAGAAGTAAATGGAATTCGGAACATGTCAGCATTTATTCTGAAGAAAAAGCACATTGGTCTCTGAGATTAGCCCATGTTTACTTGTATTTCACACCTTCGTACAGCACTGTGGCAGCTTCATTACTTAGCAAGAGAGATGAGCATGAGGCAGTTGCTGCAGTCAAATGCTTATATAACCAATTATTTTCTCCACAGACGTTTAGAGCTCAGACCACTAAAGCATTCCAATTTAAATTTTCAACTGAAAAAAAAAAAAGCTTCAGATTAAATGTTTTGGAAAAATGTAACCAAAATATAAAAGAAAATCATTTCATTCCTGATATACCATAAACAGGAAGGCAACATTTATGTTGAGCCTGACTTCTGAGTTTAATCACTGAAATTTCACTAAATGTAGAGCTGTAATTAGCAATTCTGGAGACTGGGGCAAGCAGCATGAAAAGTAATTTCAAATCTTCTTAAGACAAATTAAGTTGGTGAATGGGAGATACTGAACCTTAGGACCCAAGATTCCATTGGGGGAGATAGCCCAGGAGGCCTCTCCAATGAAGTGGAGAAAAGACCCCAGAGTATCATAAGGAAGCTGGAAAGTAGAAACAAGAAAGGGATTGTGAAGGAATATTTTATTTAATTATTCTTCTTATTACTTGAGTACTAAGCTCACTTGTTTCTATCTGCTGAAGAAATGTACCTCTAAATTCCAGCAACTTCTGGCAAATTTCTCCTTCTCCCACCATAGTTATGGTTCTTTCTAAATGAGATTTACAATGGAAAGCATGTAATATGCCAGCTCTAGTGCCACAACATAAACTGACTCTTTCACAGAGGCTCTGATCTTCACCAATATCTGTTTAAAAGGTATTTAATATGAGGACCACTTGAATATATTGTTTCAAAAAATGTTCTTAGCTCTTTAAAAAAAAGGATAAAAATTTTATTTTTATCCTATAAAGCATAGAGAATCTTTTGAAAATAATTTAAACTTGGGCTTTTGATTTTAGGTTTGTGTTATTTCCATAATTTCACTCTATAAATGCATTTTTTCAAAAGACTTATTTCCAAATAATGTGTTATCTGAGGCAACAGACCCTTAAGTCTCTATAAAGAGTCAGTTCATGTTTAGTAGATAATGAGAATATGAAGTTCAGATTGGCAACATGAAGCCCATGTCCTTTCAGGTGTACATTCTAAACAATCTGTTGAGGCATGTTTTGCCTATGGCCAAACAGAATCACCAAGAGAGGTAATGTGAACTTGACTGAAGATTCCTAAGTAACATATGTCTATTAAGCTGAACAGACTTCTGGCCACCACCAATGTTAGGCTTCTGACAATGTGATGGCCCAGTCACAACTTTCCTGAAAACTTAAAATCAATGCAAAGAAAGCCAAGTCCCATGATGCATTTGGAAATAAATTCATGAAATTGTAGCAGATTCCATCTTCCTCTTTTCCCTGCCCTTTTCCCAAATAGATCTGTGTAGGCTAAGTTGCTATGTATTCCTCTCTCTGACTCAATTTCCTCATTGGAAAAATAGTAACAACTACTGTCATTTCTATTGTGCTTTAATGTTTACAAAATATTTTAGGTGTTGTCTTATTTGACTTGATAAAATTATTTGATAATAATTTTATAAGCCAAGCTTGTGGGACTGTGGGTGTCACTTAACCTCCATAGATCTCTTCACCTTTAAAATAAATGGGGTGGACTACTTGACTTCTGAAATCCCTTAAGTTTTAAAAATATGTTCTAAAACTATTTCAGTGTAAGTGTAATGACACAGAGAAGATGAAGCAATTGCCTGTGTTCACAGAGCTAATAAGAATCAGCAATGAGATTTAAATACAAATTTTGCTGAATCTTTCCAGTGTTTTTACCACCATATACAATCTCATCATTACCAGGGGAAATACTTCTACCTATTCAGTGTCATTTAAGGATAAAACACATGTAAATTTGCTTGGAGTGAAAATGATTGAGTTGAATATCATTATACAAACTCAAACTTTTATCACTATTCAAAAGAACCCTTCCTCCCCCCCCACCACTTTCCACCCGCAGTTAGGTGAAGGAATTTAGAAGGATATTTTTAAGCTATCTCATTACTATATTACTTATAATTGATGTGGCAAAACTCACATTGTTAGGCCTGACTTTTTGTAACCACTGGTGAAATGCTTCACAGACAGATACAAAAAGATAGAAGTGAGAACAGGCAGATCATTTCAGCTGTCTTTAAGACCACCAGATCAACTATTAACTTTTGTCCTCTCTAGACAATTTTCTCTATCTCACTTTTCATTTTAGAGCCAAACTCCTAAAAAATGCTTCCTACAATCTTTCTTACTCACTTTTTACTCCTTGACCAGTAGGTGTCTTCTGACCTCATTATTTAAGTGAAATCATAATTGCTAAATCTTATGGCCTGTTTCAGTTTTCGTCCCTAACTTCTCTGTAGTATTCAGATGATCACTCACTTTTCCTAAATATTCTCTCCTCCCTGGTTTTTTCTCACTTTTTCCCTGTCTCTCTATTTAAATGCTGTTCTTTACTGATTCTTCCTATCTGACTGGTTGTTTCTCTCAGACTTTTTGCTGGATCATCAGTCACATACCCTTCTAAGGGTGGGGTGGGGAAGTAATATCAGGACTTTGTCTCTGAGCCATCTTATCTTTTTCTTCGATTTTCTTTCATTTAGTGATCTCATCAGTTTTCATCTCTAGACAAATGTCTTATGGTGCCAGTCTTTCTCCTGAACTCCATTCCCACATCATCAGCATCATTCTATTAAATATTTCTTTTTTCATATCCTGTAAGCATATCAAAATCAATTTGTTTCCAAATACTTTTATTTTCTATTTTCCCGTGTCTCTTGAGGATACCACTATCCTTTTAATACCACATTTTTAATTTTGGAATCATCTATCTATTCTTCCTTTTCTCTCTCATATCCGGTCATTTGCCAGTTTCTTTCAGTTCACATTAGTTTAACATTTGGGAAATGAAAAAGAATACTATGTTTTGCTTGTTGTATTTGTATCATTTTATTAAATTTGGAGAAACATCCCGTATGCTCCCCCAAAACCATTTCCTTTTCTATCTCCATATAACATGAAGTAAAAAAAAAAAAAAAAAAAGTTAGCATTAGAAGCAGCCATTTTAGAGAATAGCTAGCCCAACTTTCATCCATGGCAAAAATGTCTACAAATTCCCTGATGTATTGTAATCAAGCATTAGTTTGAATATTTAAAGTAATGAGAATCTCATCACCTTTTAGAAAGTAGCCTATTCATTGCATTTTAACAATTCTAGTTGATAAAAAATTGCAGTCTACAAAGTGTAAAAATCTGCCTCTATAAACTAGCACTAATTAACCTTTAGCTGTAACAGAATTATACTAATCCTTCTCCCACAGGACAGCTCTTCAGATACAAAGACACCTATCATGTTTCTCTTCAGTCTTCTTTCCAGATTCAATAACTTAAGTTTTAACAAGAGTCTCTCATAGGGCATGGTTTCTAAAACCTTTACAATTTCTTGTGCTTAGTAAATGTTTAATAAATGTTTGTTGAATTCAATTTGCTTTCTTCTTCCTCCTCCTCCAGATATGTTTCTCCTCTATCATTAGAAAACAAGGGAGGCCTTTATTGATTTCTATGTCTATGACTAGATAGAGATAGATAGATAGATATAGATAGATAGATAGATAGATAGATAGATAGATAGATAGATAGATAGGTAGGTAGGTTATTCTTTAGCTTATCTTAATAGAAAATATTTTTAGCATATCTTGTACAAACTGATTCTTAATTCTGAAAAACATTTCACTCATATACATGCCCATGCCCAAGAGGGAAAAACTCCCTTGATGTGTCAGAATTCCTCATGGGTTGCATTCCCTTAGCAAGCTGTTTGCTATTTTTCACACTTGCCTACTTGTTTAGCATGCCCACACAGGTTTTGCCAATTACTTTTTGACATGCCTTGTTCCTGAATGTCTCTTCTGAAAGTTTTTGAATTTTTATTTGCCTTTATTGAACATGCTATGATCTGATCATATTGTAGATCAATATTTAGATACATCCAAATGGAAATACAAAGAAATCTAATGAATGGAAAATATTGGTTAGACCAAAGTTTATTGAGAAATACCTGGAAATTCTAATAAATTGCAAGTTTACAATGTATCAACATGAAATTAGGGGTCCCAAAGGTAATATGATCTTAGCCTATATTTTAAAAATACATGAGTCCTATTGTATTCTATTCCATTCAGATCACATTGTGTTCACTTCTGAGTGCTATATTCTAGGGAAGACACTGACAAACTAGAATAAGGCCAGAGAAGAGTAATCATATTGTAAGGAGATTGAAAGCCATATTATAGTTTATCCAAATTGATTAAAGGAACTAGGAATGCTTAGCATTGAAAAGAGAAGTGTTAGAAGGTAAATGATAGCAGTCTTTAAGTTTGTTACATGACAAATAAACTTGTCTTATTTGGATCTGGACAACAGATTTAGAAGAAAGAGACAAAAGTGTCAGAAAGAAGCTTCATGATAGAAGCATATTTAGGTCTGCCTCAAAGCAGGATGGGCTTCTTCAGAAATTAATTGGTGCTTTCTTCATCACCAGAAGTCTTCCTATGGAGACTCAGTGATTACCAATAAGTGATGAAGAAAAGAGGGAATCTTTTTGAGCTTGAACTCAGTCTCTGGGGATCCATGCAACTCTGAGAATCTGTAATTTTGTCAAGGATAAGATATAACAATATACATGGCTTTTCTAATAGTAGTTGATAGGCATAAAGATGTTTCATTCATGTAGACATTAATCTTATGAAAATCTGTGAGGAAAATAGGATAGAAATATTATTTATGTATTCTATAATGAACACAGAACAGAGCACACATGGTATATGATGAGAAAACAATATAATTTTTCAAATTAAGATGGGGAGACTTACTTAAATCTAACTCCTGTGTGTGAAAACCCTCTACTGATATATAAGGACAGATTGTTTCCTTTTACTACTATATCAGAAATTGGAATACTGTTATTTCTTGTTTGGGGATTTGTTTTTGGTTAGAAAAGAACGTTTGTTATTGGAAGAAACTGGGAACAGGAACAAAAAAGGAAAGGAAAGATTAGCCCATAAAGCAAATACAATTTCCTGAAATTATAACAGAATGTTCTCTCAGAGAAGAGAAGGAAACATTCTATCACTGAAAAGTGAAGTTGATATCTGATCAAAGAAATCTATCTTCAAATATTATTCTTACTTCTAAACTAGTCACTGAGGAGAAGCTTGTCTTTTTTAGAGTACCTCTTCAAAAATATGTAGGTTTCCCATGAGAAAAGTGAATTATTTGAACTAGCAATCTATATGGCAAAGTATGGGTTGTATTTTCCATATTCAGATTAATCTATTAAACATTGTTAAGCTGTTGATCTATAATGTCAAGAGACATGGAACAGTGTAAAGCATGGTTTTAAAATTGTTATCAAAAGTTCCCACCTATATATGGAAACAATAACAAACAAGGAAAAGAGAAAGATTAAAAAAAAAAAGAAAGAAAGAAAGAAAAAGAACACAACTCTTCCTATTCTGTAGCAGATAGTTCCTGCTGAGGTATTATAATTAAGCTCACAATAAGCACCTTTGAGGTTTTGGGTTGTTTTTTGTTTTGTTTTGTTTTCAAATTCTTAAGGTATTTTCTGGGGCTAATTTGCTAATTTCTGTTTTTTTGGTTAAAATCCAAGTCATCATCTGGTTATGGAGGTCTATGGAAAATAATAATTACATATTTGTTTAATGTTTTATTTAATTACAGAAGATATAACAATTAAGTTGTCTTTCTTTGTACATATCTAAATTTCACAAGTCTGAAATTTCTCAGCTGGAAAGGTGAAAGGCCACAAGACTAACCCTGAATTCTAGCACTTTTAAAATAACTAAAAACTAGAGTCTGCCAGATCTTGTCCAGAAGCTGGGTGATTGAATCTTACTAATTTGGTATTCTATTATCACATAGTTTAAGTTGCCAGTCCTTTAACATTTTAATGTGTACTTGCATTTTCTGAACTTCCAAATCTTCTCTACTAGAATTCTTTCAGTTCCAACACCAACCTTTCTTCCTTATTCCACTCCTCATTCATTGTTGAGACAAGTGCTATTGTTTACTAGTTTAGAACTTAATCCATACTAAAAAGTATGTGAGCACTGGTAAAAGGACTTCACTGTTGATTACATTTATCTGTATCTATCAAATTTCCTGGGTCTGTCTCAAATAACCTGCCTGAATTTCTCACATATGAGGAACTGATAATCATGTCTTGTCATTCATATCCTTTTGGAAACCTCCATTAGAGTGATGATCTTTTCTCCAAGTATATTGTTTGAGACTAAGTAGATTCTAACTTTTTTGAGGCTAGCTTCCCAGTGTTTGGTTATTGTTTTTTTACATCAAAATAGCTTTATAGTACTGGTTACTCAACATTTTATAAATTGAATTTAGTCTAAAATTTAAAAAAAAATATACTAATTTGTCAATTGTCTACATTTAATTATAAAATTGTTAGTGATATAAATTTTTCGTACACCCAAATCATATAAATGCCAAACAACAATTCTAAGACTATGTCTAAACTATATATTAGAGTTTAACAAAAACCAGATTTCTAATTGAATGTGATTCTTCTTTCATACCTATAGATCCATCATTGGAACGTAAGGTGGCCAACAAATGCCATAAACCATGATCATTTCAATTTTATGATCCTTGGATACTGACATTGCAAATCTGAATTATTTTGAAAGAGAAAAAATTAAAAACTTTAAGTTTTTATATATTTTCTTAAGTAGTGTGGAAGAAATGTTAGCATCACACTCTTTAGAAATGAAATTTCCCATCTTTAGCATTCAATATTTATTTTAATCTTAATACTGATACTAATCCTTCCAAATATTCATCAAAGTCCAATAAAACAAGAATCATGGAATCACAAAATGTTAGAGATAGAATAGAGCTGAGAAGTAAATTAGGTGACTTCTGAAATCCTTTACAACTCTAAAATTTTGTGATTGTGTGATTATGTAAATGAAACCCTGGCATTTTAAGTGACTTGCCAAAGATCAGTCACATATCTTAATATTAGGGGGCAGCTCAAAATGAAAACCTGAGTGAGGAAAAGAAGAAACAATTAAAAAAGAAAGATCTTTTTCCTCTTTCCCATTTGGCAATTTTTTTGGTGCCCCCTAAAAAGAAGAGAAGGCTAATGGATAAAGTACTTCCAGAAGATGAGTGAAAACTATAGGATATAGATCTGAATCTTAGCAAGCAAACTGTGGTCATTGTGTAGAATGAGTGGCTGAAGGGGCATTGTTTTGACTTTTTTTGTTTTAAAGAATGTATCACTTCTTTATTACTAATATAACGTAACTCTACCAGAATTTTCTTGGTAACCAAAAATTAAATGAAACAAATAAAATAAGAGAACAATTCCAATACTCTGAATTTAAATGTGTGTATTGTGTAATCATCACAGTTTAATATCTAATTAAGTAAACACTTAGTATCTAATTTTTGTATCACCAAGTGCCTAAAAAAAGCCAGTTAGCATTATAATGATTTAAAAAAAAAACTGTTAATTTACCTTCTCTTGAGTCCATTTCAAATATCATGATTTTTGGGTGTTTTGCATTATCTAAGACTATGGGATTTTTCTTATGTGTTAGACATGAATCAGCAATGTAAATTTTTCTTGCTTTGTTTATATCTTTACAATTTGCTATTTCTTGAAGTTCAGACAGCTTAATAGTGATTTTTTTCTCCAGTTATATTTGGTTAGCATTTTAGGAGAATCAGCACCATCTACTGTTCATTGTGAGTTTTGAAGCTAATGCTTTAGATGCAAAGGAAATTGTAGAAGGCAAATAGCTCCATACACTGCACCAAATAATTACAATATTTTCAAATGCCAAATTTGGTTATTTTTGTTTCTATAATATTTATTCTTTTTTTTAAAAATATAAACCAATGTTTAATCAATCATATTTCCCTTAAGCAGTTTTAAGCTAGTCAAATGACAAATTATTGTTTGGTAATTTATTGAGGATGTGATAGATTAATGTATTATTTTTAATTACAGTAATTTTCAATTGTGTTTTTATCCACTTATAAACATGTATTCCATCAATGGTGATTTTTTTCATTTTAAAGAAAGAATTTACCCTATTGTGTGACATGTTCTGTTAGTGACAGCAATATTGTCATCTCTCTATATTTTTGATTCTTTTCTTTTTTTTTTCCAGACTGTCTACAAAGCCTGGCTCTGTTCCCAGTATTTTGAAGTCACACAGTTTCACTGCAGAAAGACAATTCCTTGCAAGCAATACTGTTTGGAGGTTCAGACAAGGTGTCCGTTTATATTACCAGACAATGATGATGTCATCTATGGAGGACTATCGAGTTTCATCTGTACAGGTACAGTGCAGTGCAGTGTGTGCCAAAGGTTCTCTTTTGACAGATTTAACCTTGAAGTCAGGGCTCGTAGTTTTCCATGATTTTATTAATTGAAACATTCTGAAACTGGTTGAAGCATTCCTCAAACTGCTCTGGAAACCCTTCAGCTTTTGAATCAGCAAATTCCCAACCACATTTTCTAGGGAATCATGTTGACCATAATAATTAACTCCGAATAAGTATATTTCTGAGGGAAAAATATTATAGATCATTAAATGTATTTAATTTGAGTTACACTAGGCCATGTTCTGTCTGCAATGTGTTAGTATTACATAAGAGTGATTAGCGTAATGAGGCTAGTAAAACAATCTCTTCCCATTCAAATTAAAATAATGTCTATATTCACATATCTAATCCTGTCAGTTTCATGTTTCATTTTCTCATTTGCATAAAAATCCAACTCATGAAAAATATCTATTTCTCAGTACTATTAATTTATATGATAACAACTTATATAAACAATCTCATCTTAATTTTTCCATTAGTAATAATATAACTTCTCTCTGCAAGTGGCTCCAAAAAGTCAATGAAGCAATTAGTATTTATGTGGATGGCTATTTATACATATTATTAAACTGATATACAAAACAAGTTTTGAAGGGCAAGTACTCTAATTTTGTAGCCAAGGATTTAGGGGAGAGGGGAAGAAGGAGAAGGAAGGGAGAAAGAGAGACAAAGAAAGATACAGAGAAAGAGACAGACAGACAGACAGATAGAAAGAGACAGAGAGACAGAGACAGAGAGAGAAATACTTTTCCTCCAAAACAAGTCAAGGACAAAAATTAGAACTCAAGATATCTTACATTCAGACTTTCTTATGTACAGCTTTCTCTTGTAAACATAATGACAAAATCTCAACATGGAGTCAGATGACCTGGATTTAAATCTTGCTTCTAAGCTTGATAGTCATACAACTCTGCTTTTGATTTCTTCACCTATAAAATGAAGAGCTTACATTCAATTAACTGTAAGGTTCCTTTTAGTTCCTTATATATGATCCTCTTACTCTTCATTGAAGTTGTTGGATTGCATTGACTTCTGATCTGGAACTAATAATATTTTGGTTATGGTCTATAATTTCATCCTGTATAGTGGAAGTTCCCTCCACTGATATAGATTGGCAATAATTTTGAAATTTGAAGTTTTAAAGAATTACTGGGGAACAATGAAGATTTGCCCATGGTCATACAGCAAATATTTACCAGAAACAGAAGGGAAACCCCAGGCCTTCCTTTCTCCCAGGGGAGCCCTCTATCTGTCAGGCCACATGTTAGCACATTAACCATTGTCAGGAGCAGTCTTTGGCGTAACAATCAACCAGGTGAGAAATTACTTTGAGCCAGACCCTAGACAGACATGACAGGCAGAAAATTAAGATAGACTTCCAATGGTAAGAAATTCAAACAATTACATTGCCAATGCTATGTCTGGTAGATATTTCAGGATAGAATAGTGTAATATGGTTCAGTCATTTTTCAGATGTGTCCAACTCGACCCCATTTGAATTCAGGGAGGTAAGTTTTCCTGATCCCTGGTCCAGCACTTTATCTACTGAGCCACATAACTGCCTCAAACAAATTGTTCAGGAATGTTTGACTCTTCATGACCCCATTTAGGGTTTTCTTGTCAAAGATAATGGATTGGCTTGCCATTTCCTTCTCCAATGAATTAGGCAAACAGATTTAAATGACTTACCCAGGGTCATACAACTAGTGAGGGTCTGAGGTTAGATTTTTTAAATCAGGTCTTTCTCCAGGTGCTCTACCCATTAAGCAACCTACCTGCCTTCCAGGGGTGAGGTGGGGAGGAGATGATAACCACAAGAACTTGATACTTTCAAGTTTGTCCAGCCATTTTGTGTCCAAATCCTCTTGATCCCATTTGGAGTTTTCTTGGCAAAGATACTATAGTGGTTTGCCATTTCTTTCTCCAGCTCATCTTTGTTGTTTTATGGTTAAGTCATTTTGGTCATGTCTGACTCTTTGTGACCCCATTTAGATTTTTCCAGTTCATTTGCAAATGAGAAAACTGAGGCAGACCAGGTGAAGTGACTTGGTCTAGATCACACAGCTAGAAAGTATCTGAGTCAGATTGGAAGTCAGGGAGATAAGTCTTCCTGACTCTAAAACCCACGCTCTGTCCACTGTGCCATGCTACTGCCATAGTAAGAGTGGATGACCATGATATTAGGACATTCTGATAATAGTTAATTGAAAAGGAGAATTCTGGGTGTGTATAAAGAAGTTAAGAAAGCAAGTATTTGGAGACCCAAACCATGGGGACTTGGATGAGATAAGAGTACCCCAGTAGAGATCCTAGAGGGAAACATTCATTGAATGGAGACATTTGTCAAGGCATAATTTTAAGCATAATGAATAAGACAAAAGTCTAGGAAAAGCAAGAAACAGGAGCAATGATGCTTGATTGCTTAGATCTGAGGATCTTATACTTTCCTTCCTGTGTTGTTAAATGGACCTCTATTCCTGATTTGGAACTGGGCCTTTATATAGTAGCCAAAGGGTCAAACTAAATTGTTGAGAAGGTTGATGGGCATGGACCAGGTAGGTCATTCCAACTGTTCTCATTTAATCAGAAAGTTCTCATATAGACACTTCTAATATGATAGATTTTATATAAATTCTCTAAAACAAAAATTCCGATTGAGAGTGTCAGCTTGAACTTTTAGCAGATTTCACCTCTGCTCTTTACCCTCAGACACACACATACACATACACACACACACACACACACACACACACACACTTACTTTTCTATGCAGAGGCTCTAGATATTGACTATATTCTTGTAGTGATTTGGCTATAGGATGGTGAAAAGGATTAATCTGATATTATCAACAGATGAAATTCTTCTTCTGGACACTGATATCAGTGATCAGTCTGGAAAAAGCTCTTAGGCCAGAGGTTCTTAATGTGGGGTTTCTGAAACTAATTTTTAAAATACATATTTGACAACTGCTTTAAATATAATCACTTTCCCTGCTTTAAATACAATTACTTTTTTTGTAATACTATATATTTTATGGGTTTTATTTTATGGGTTAACACTATCTACCATGGCCTTCATTACCTTAGAAGGTCAAGTAGATTAAATTTAACCCCACCTCCAAGGTTTCCTATTACCCATTACTCTTAAGGGATTTAAGGATAGGCAGCTTTTCTGCCAGTAGGGGCATGTTCAACTGATCATACTGCCCCACCCCCCAAGTGTAAGGAAAAGTAAAAACTAGCAAATTGTGGTAAAAACAGCAACAGAAATAGAGACCACAGTCTCCTCAGTTATAACAAGACATCTTGTTTAAGTTATACACCAATTAAAGGCACCGACACCCATTCACAGGGTAGGTGACACTGAAGTTTCTATGTTAACAATTTGGACATGCTCCAAAGGTACCTCAGGGTATCTTCATGTTAGGTGATCTGGGGACCCCTGGATAGGGTTCAGGTTATTGAAACAATAACAATAACAACAATCTAGGAAACATTTTGAGGAATCTGTAGGTTTCACTAGATTGCTAATGGGCTCCATACCATGCCAAAAAAAAAAAAAAAAAGAAACAAGAAAATTAAAAAAACACACACCATTAATCATAAGCTGATAATATTAACTCTCATTTTCAATCATCTCTTTAGGCCTAATTACTAAACTACAACCCCTTAAGTGAAGCCTGAAATTATATTTCAATCATATTACTGAGTTTAAGCAACTTGACCATCCAGACAAGTGGGCTTTGGGGATAGATTACTTCCATTGATGGCCATTCTGAGGGTATACAGTGCAATATAGTGAATTCTTTGTTTAGAACTTTAGAAATGGGAGAATGAATCTTGATTCTGTAACTGACTTCTTCTTTAGTACTGAGGACTAGATTTGTTATTTTTTTCATTTACTTGAAATGTTTTGAAACAGGAAAAAAAACTGTTCTTTTTCTTTTCAGTTATTACTTAAGATCTGAATCATAATGTACCAAATATACAAACATTAGCTTTGTGCCTAAGTTCTCAGTATTTTTACCTTCTAAGTCCATGTATTCCTTACATATGATCCACAAAATTTTGTGTATTGGGAATTTTATTCAACATCTGTATTTTATGTTTTGTTTCTGGCTTGATATTCTCTCCTTAACTATGGTTTATTGCCTTTCTAGACATTATTGTTATTGTTAGCATTATCACTACCACTATCATCATCATCTTCATCATCATCATCCTTGGAGGTATTATTAGACCCTGGAGGAATTCTACAATATTTAAAATGAAATCTGACTACCATAGCGAGTCTACTGCTTTTCCTTTAATTGGCTTTAATTTCTGTGCAGTATAGCTTATTTTTTTTTAATTTAATTTTTTTTTTTTTGGTTTTCTAGTGATTCCATTTTAGCAAGGAATAGCCCTAAGGAGGTGGGGAAAAGAGGGATTCTTACCCAGTTCTTATTAAAGAAAGTTCTGGTTACCCAACATCCCTTTGAAAATACATGAGTTACAAGGGCTAGTCATTATAAAAAGAAAAACTTTTCATCCAGGAAGATGAATTTTAAATTCTCTCCTTTTTCTTCTGGTAATTGAAGCTAATTAAATTAAATGCATAGGTGATATACAGAAGAATTAATATACAGCAGTAATAATTTTAATATTTATGAAAAACATTTTCTGTTGTTCAATTGAACAACAGAAATAATGTCAGAAAAGGAACAGTTAGGTGGTTCCAAAGGTAGTGTACTGGATCTGAAGCCAACATGACCCATCTTTCTATGTTCAAATTTGGCCTCAGACACCAGCTGTGTGATCCTGGGCAAGTTATTTAACTCTGTTTACCTTAAAATGAACTGGAGAAGGAAATGGCAAACCACTACAGTATCTTTACCAAGGAAAATTCCAAAAAGGGCCATGAAGAGTTGGGTACAACTGAAAATGACTAAACAATAAATGTCAGAAATTTTTTTGATTTTTTAAAAAATTCTGTTCAGTTACTCAGGATTTTTTTTTTTCATATCGTTGGCCACCAGAAGGAATAGTACCTTCCTTGGTGCCTAGGTGGTCTTACTGGGAGGAGGAGAGGTTGATCTAAATAAAGAAGATACTTTTTACTAATAGCCCACATTTAAATTAAACAGTAATACTTTACAAGTTACAAAGTATTTTTCTTACAACTTAGGTGAGCCAGATGAATATAATAAGTATTGTCACAACTTTACATATGAGGAAACTTCAATCACAGAATTTAAGTGGCTTGGTCAGCATCATATAGCTAGAAAATAGTAGAAACTTGGATCAGCTGGGTGGCACAATGGGTAGAGTGCTAGGCCCAGAGTCAGGAAAGCTCATACTTACTGCAGTGTGACTAGTTGCCTCTGTTTCCTCATCTATAAAGTGAGTTGGAGAAGAAAATAGCAATGCACTCTAGGTTCTTTGTCAAGAAAAATGGGGCCACTAAAGTTGGACATGAATGAAAAACTACTGAATATTAAATAGCATGAGGTATAGGAAATTTAGGGCCAATTATAGAAGCATTCTTTCAGAGAACTCCATAGACTCTTAAGTTATAGCAACCTTAGGAACTCCCAAACTCAGACTTCATGATGAGAATGCCATGAGTATGAGGGTTAGAGATTAAATGAATAGGTTTGGGTGGCATATCAACCTTAACAGACAAACCAATCAGATTCCAAACATCCAAGGTTCAGTGCCAAGACGACTCATTAAATAGAATATTGCAAATGGAATTAGAAAAATTTGAGATTAAATCCTGTCTCAGTTACTGGCTCTGTGACCCTAAGTAATTAATTTATCTTCTACCTCAACATATTAATCTATTAAGATGGTTTTAATACTAGTACCTGCCATGAGGGGTTGTTGTGAGATTAAAGGGACATATTTGCAAAGTTCTGTAAAATTTAAATTGCTACATAAATCCTAGCTATCATCATCATTATCATCATCATTGATATGAATGAAAAATCTGAAAGTAACAGACTAATTAATGATTATGAATTAGGCCAGCTGATAATGAATTGATTTTCAATGGTTTTTCTTGGTAACCAAAGACAAAACCATGGAGATTATTGAATGCTTAAAAATCTTTGGGAAAGGAGGTGCCCTTTCACAAGTGAAATTAAACTCTGATTGGTAAATAATTAATGAGGGACATATTAATGAAGATGTAAACTAAAAGTCTTAAAGTCCTGCTGAGAATGTGACTTTTTCATGTCACTCAGCTGCCCCTACGAATCTGGACACAGGAATCCATTTCTACTCAGCACACCATGATTAATTCTTTCCTTCATAAACTGGGTTACTCTAGACTAGGAGGGGAGAGGGGTAGCATCACCAGGGCCTGTACTTACCTCCTAAAGGCAAGAATTCACCTAGATTAGATTCTATTTGTAAATTCTTCTAGTTGGGTGGGGTCCTGTCCAAGATCACAGAGCCAGTAGGATTTAGACAATCTCATCTATTAGTAATGTCCTCCAGATAAGATTAACAGGTATACAATGGATGGTCTCTGGATGTGAAAATAGAAAGGAAAAGCCTCAACCCTAATTTGACAATTGATTATTAATATAATAGAAAAGATAATCATTTATCATCATAATTTATACTATGATGCAGGAAGTTACAGCACAAAAAACTGACTCAGAATAAACCAAGGTTTATTACAAGGATGCATAAGAACTGGTATCAATTTCCTTTAGCAATGAATGCAATTCATTTGCCAAGTTGAGAGTAGCACCCCAAGCCACCTTGTGCCTCAGATTCCTGATTACTGGGCATATGTCAGACTTGATCAATATATCACCAAAGATGCATGGTGACAGTTAATATCTTTAAACAGTGAGTGGGTTTTTCCTCAGGGCTTTTGTATCTCTTTGTGGCAAAATGGAAAAATACTGAGTTGGGTTTTTGTTTTGTTTATATTTGTTTTTTCATCAAAACTAGGATCCCACAAAATGGACAATTACAACAGAGATTGTGACCCAGAGCTCAGGACTTTATTACAATGTCAAGATAAAATGCTATCTATAATGATTATATACAGGGCATCTGAAAAAAAAAAAGGGACATGGGGAAATTGTGAGCTAGAGAAGAACTACTCTATATCTAATGGGAAAGCTAGGAGCTAATTACTGGGAAATAGAGATTTAAGCAGAAAAGCAAAACTCAGAAAAAATAATAATATTAAAATAGCTAGAATTTACATAGAGCTTTACAGTTTGCATAAATTTTACAAATATCACATTTTGTCCTTAGAACAATTTTAGAAGATACAATTACTATCTTTATTTTACAGTTGAGGAACCTGAAGCAGAAAGAAATTAAATGACTTGTCCTGAACTTACAGCTAGTAAGTATCTGAGGTCAAATTTGAACTCAGGCCTTCCTGCCTCCTGGTACAGTGTTCCCTCTGTGCATTGTAGTGTCAACTAATTGCTTCTCATATCACACTTAGGTGATTATCAGATAATGAATAGAACTAGAATGGAGCTTCCAACACAGATGGTATCTATAACAGAATATTCATATTACTGGCTTCTCACCACCTTCTCCCAACTGCCATTGCAAACATACTCTTATTGTACCATCTTCATTCTGGATCAGGATATGCTCAGATCCGATTTAAAAAAAAAAAAAAAATAGATCTAAGACACCTATACAAGAAAGTTGAATCTAACTTCCAACACTTCAGAAGCAACACCTACCATTCAGTGTACCCAAAAACTTCCAATGAAGGTTCCTCAAACATCCAAATACATTCAGTAAGCACCAAATTGTACAAGATTCTGTTGCTACAGGAGAATCCCAATAATAGATTGGGGCTTCTAAGTTAGAAGCTAGATATATAGTCATCCAAGTCCTGTTCTACCCATTATGGTATTGTGGCATGAGAGGCAGCTCCCAATTTTTCTCTCTCTCTCTTTTAGTTAGTAGTACATCACTATTGAGACTTATGAACATCTCCTAAAACTTTAGTGTTGTTCCTTAGGGTAGTGGCAGGCTCAAAACAAGCTGTCCCCAAATAATTAAGAGTGAGTTGTAAATGTTTGGTGGAGGTAATGCATTTAATTAGTTTGTGCCTGGTTTGCATATGGGGTATAATTTGCATACCAATTACCTACTTTGAATATTTTCAGTTTGTCCATAATTTTTATTACTGTTATCACAAACTGTCCCCTTATGATCCTGGAAATGGTTATAGACCAAAAACATATCTGAAGTAACTTATCAATGGAGGTTCCTGTGATCATAAGGAGCTAGGCACAAGCCTAAAAGAAAAGAATGACATTCTTATCAAATGTTTAGTCTTGATTCTGTTGAAGTTACGATACTTTATTCAGTCTTGATTTTGGAGTCTCTGTTCATAAAATAATAGTTTTTCTAAAATGCTACCAGGCTTGGATGTGTCATTTAAGCATCAAGCTAATGTAAGCTAAAGGTCTTGAGGGCAGATGCTAATTCACAAAGTAGTCCTGATATTTTAGAAACTCATGCTCCTCATCTGTAAAATAAAAAGGTTCGATTGGAATTTTGATTCTATGATCTCACTTTTCTCTGTGATATTCAAGTGATATTTCTCTATCTCTGTTTCTGTCTCTCTCTCTCTCTTCTTCTATCACTGTCTCTGTTTTTCTCTCTATTTCTCTCTCTGTATGTATCTCTCCCTTTACCTCCCTTCTCCTCCTTCTCCCTTCTTCCCCTTCTTCCCTCTGTCTGTCTGTCTGTCTGTCTGTCTCTTTCTCTCTCATTCCTGAGAAAAACCAATGTTGTTTTCTTACAATAATGAACAAAAATTAAGGAAGCAAAATTACCAGTGAATATTCCATAGCCCTTAGGTCTTCTAGTAGCAAACACCATGAAACTCTTGGATCGATTGATAAGAGAATGAAGACTGAGAATTCCTGGCTACTGAATTTTTCATAGACAATTAGAGCTAAAGTGTGGGGGGCAGGAAGAAAAGGTGACACTTTGGGGGTTCCTGACAATGAAGATAAAGCATGTTTTTCAAATAGTATGTAAATGTTGCTTTCAATTTTTCAGCTATGAAATAGAGGTTATGATTCTTTCTCTTGGGAAAATATTGTGGGAGGCTGTTGTTACCTTGACATGACTATTTTATGACTTTTGATGGAGAGTGGGAGACACCTGGTGGATACTGGTTATTATTGCAAAATGTGTAAAATTAAGCTGATAAAAATCTAATGCTAATTGCTTAAGGAAAGAAGGAAGGGAGGAAGAAAAACGATACTGAGAAAAAATAGAGCAATACATTCTGGTTTATTTATCGACTTAATTATGATTACCTAATCAATAATTCACCTGTAAAAGAAAAAAAATGTGGAAATTCAATATGTAGCTTTAATCTTGAAAAGGACTGTGACATTAGGGAGGTGATGACTTGACCTGAAATTGAATTGTATTTAAGTATTGGAATACAAGGACTTTTTCCTCTAGAACCATTTGAATTCAGTGGTAAGATAGAGATCAAGAAGATTGGAGATGGCCTTATGCAATGGGGGACTTTGGCCTTTTTAAGCTAAGGTTTTCAACAGTTCTCATTTTGTCTGAGGCTGCACCCATTCAGTGATTAAAAGTAGGTAGCAACTGGGGCAAAGAATCTCCTCTTTCACTTAATCTAAAAAATATCTAATTGCTACCTACCTTTAATCACTGAATAAATGATTTGACTATGTGAATACAAAGTAGTTGAAAAAAAAACTTTCTGAATTTCAATTTATTACATCTACTTTTAAAGTACTCATGGAATGACATGCAAAAAAAAAGACAAAAATAATGGTTGTTATTTACTTATAGCACTTTAAGTTTTACTAAGTGTTGACATTATATCATTTAATCCTTACAGGAACCCTATGAAGTTATACTAACTTTTTAATGGGTTAGAAAACTGGGGCTCAGAAAAGCTAAATGATTTGACCATAGTTAATAAAGACTTAAAAAGAATAAAGATCTTTAAATAAGAATTTAAGTAGAATTTATATATATATGTATATATATTACTAAGCATATAAATTGTTTTCCAGGCAGTTATGTCCTTATATATATTTTTCAAATATTATAATATTTTCCCCTCCTACAATACTCCCCCCATTGGTAATTTATTTATACATACACACATACATACACATAATGTATATATAAATATATGTGCGTGTATATTGTGTTGTGTGTATATGTGTACATATGTGTATGTATGTAAACATATGTGTATGCAAAGATATATTTGTATATACATAAATGTATACATACCTATATGCCTTAGTTTTGTAAATTAGATATTCTTGCTATATCTACATCTCATCCTATTATTTCACTGTATGATACAAGATCATAAAATTCTCTAAAAAAGATCCCAAAGGAGAAAGAAGAAAAGATGTAAGCATTGTAAAATGCTCACAAGTTAAATAAAAGGTGTATAATTCTATATATATTTTTGTAAATACATTTGTCTCTTTGCTGTTGCTCTTTTACGATCTCAAGATAGGCATATCCTTAGGCTCAATTCTCTGCAAAAATAAAATTCCCACATTAATATCTGACTAGTGATTTAGATAATCCACAACAGCTAATGATAGGAAGGCTTAGCTTTTAGGCAAACCAACAGTCAGGGTTATCTTCTTCCCAGTCTTTGTACATTTTTCATTCACTGCAGTTTTGTTCTTGCTATCAAAGTTCATCAGTTATGTGAAAGGGCCTTGGAAATTGTAAGTGCTTACAAATGTAATGTGCTATTCTCATTGTCTTTGCTATTATGGAATCCAACCTATTGTCCTCCTCCCAACTCCTCAACCACAGAAATGTAACCAGATTTGACTGGAACATGGTCTGATTATGTGTAATATGTCTGGCCTCAGAGAAGAATGGATTCAGGTAAAGGGAAATGTCCATTTCAATATAGAAATGAAAGAAGAAAGGGATTTGGTTTGTACGATGTGTTTTGGCTAAAAGTTAGACTGTGTCTGATACAGGGCATCTTTGTATATAACAAATTTAAATCAGAAAAGAAGGCTTATTTCAGAATTGTTCTGCCTGGCTTGCTCTAACTCACTTTTCTCCTGGAAACATTCATCTAAAATAAAATCTGTGCTTTAAGGCCCCACTTAAATATTTCTGCTATAAAGGTGAACCACAATGAATGAACCTGATTGAATTCATTAATTTCCTTAGGGTCCCTTGTCAGCATCTCCAAAGGACCATAATTCTATGGAAATAGAAACTTGGTATTAATGCACCTTAGTACAATGAGAACAAGACCACATCCTCACTTTTAGGATGAATACAAACAAAGGGATTCTTTTTTTTTGTTTGGATTTCAAAGCATTCAGTGACTTTTTTCTTTTTGATGTGCTTGTCCTTGTGTAGCCATGAACCACAGAAAAGGGAATGTTAGTACTGAAGGAACTTATCATTTTACAGATGAGAAAACTGAAACCCAAAAACTTTACCAAAATTTTAAATTAGCTAATCACCCAACTAGCTAGTGACAATCAGGACTGTGATTTGGACATTCTAAGTTACCATTCCTGATCTCTTTCCATTCACTTTTTTAAATTTCATTTTTACTAAGATAATAAAATTCCATTATAGCTCTAAACTCTTAGCTATTAGTAAAGGGCTTACCAAGAATAGCCATTCCTTTTTTTCTATCTGATTTTTAAAATGTTTTAGCCAATGATCTTTTTATAATGTTTCATTTTTGGCCATATCTCAGGACAAAGAATTGAACCATGATCAGGTAACTGAAGATTTGCTCCAAGATTGTGGATAGTACTTTCCCAGTCATTGTTTCATTCTATTTTGGAAAGAATTGCTTCAGAATTGAAAAAAAAGATCATTATACTTTTAATAATAGTTAGCATTTATACTTTAAGGCCTTAACATGTCCTGACATTTATATTTTTGCTATTATAAAAAGAAATTTGACTAGCCTTTGAAAAGATTTTTTTATGTAATGTTTTTACATCAAATCAACAACCACTTATTAAACACATTTTATCTACCAGGTGTTCTTCTGATTGCTTGGAATACAAAGAAAGGCATGAATAGTTCCTGACCACAGGAGCTCACAATCTAATGATGAACAACACAAATTAAGATTTGTACATGATCATTTGGAGATAATCTCAGAGGGAAGGTATTTAATATTGTTAAGTGACATCAGGAAAGACTTTTTTGCACAAGGTAACACAGGAAGACTTTTTTGCACAAGGTAACACAGGAAAGACTTTTTTGCACAAGGTAGTATGTTAACTGAGACTTGAAGGACCTTAGGAAAGCAAAGGACAGACATGAAGAGGGAGGGAGTTCTAGCAGTAGGGGAACAACCAGTGAAGATAAAGTGTTTTGTGTGAGGAAACACAAGGATGTCAGTGTTATTAATAGAGTATCAAAGAACATATGGATGGGAGCCAAGTATAAGAAGACTTGGAAAGGTAGCAAGGGCCAAATTATGAATAATTTAAAAAGCCAAACAAAAGGTTTTATTTTTGATCCTGGAGATAATAGGAAGCAATGGGTGTTTATTGAATTAAGGGATGGGATTGGGATATGACATGGTCAGAAATGGGTTTTAGGAAAATCACTTGACAGCTAAGTGGAAAATGAACTGAAGTGAATATAGACTTGATTCAGGGAGGCTGAAAAGAAGAAAGCCTACTCCAGATTGGTAGCAGTGTCAAAGAAGAGATCCCATATTTAAAAAATAGTGACAGGCCTTCCCTAAAACCAGAATCAGAGATAGCCCTTGGGATACTTAATACTATATGTAGAATTGAGCTCCTATAGCTTGAGATTCAGTTTGGTCTTCTTCAAGTACCTATCATCAAATGTATCTGCCTGGTTGTCAAAAATCTATGGGTTTATGTTGTCAATTTCATGATTTTTTCAGAGCTACATGCTTTGATTTCCATTAGGAAAACCCTTCTAAATTTTCTAGTCTATTTCTGAATGACACTTCCTGGGGGGAATTAGGAAGTGTTTGTGGATAGACTCAATTTATTTGATATAAACTTCCAGGCTTGATGGTAAATCCATTATCAAGATCCCAAACTCCTAATATCCATAGATCAAATGAATAAACCTTAAGTAAGGAAAGGTTTTTTGAGAACCTAATTCTGTGCCTTCCCCCATTCTCCTTAGCATTAGCCCTCAGCCAATTTCCATACTTGTTTTCTATTTTTCATTACATTTTCTTTTATCAAAAACTACTCTCCAGTAGTGGATCAGTGGAATAGGTTAGATTCACAGAACAAAATACTCAATGACAATTGTAATCTAGTGTTCGATAAACCCAAAGACCCCAGTTTTTGGGATAAAAACTCACTATTTGACAAAAACTGCTGGGATAATTGGAAACTAGTCTGGAAGAAATTAGGCATTGACCCACACCTAACACCATATACCAAGATAAGGTCAAAATGGATTCATGATCTAGGCATAAAGAATGATATTATAAACAAATTAGAACAATGTAGGATGGTTTACCTCTCAGACCTGTGGAGGGGGAAGGAATTTATGACCAAAGAAGAACTAGAGGTCATCATTAATCACAAAATAGATAAGTTTGACTATATCAAGTTGAAAAGTTTTTGTACAAACAAAATGAATGCAGACAAGATTAGAAGGGTAGCAGTAAACTGGGAAAATATTTTTACATCCAAAAGGTTCTGATAAAGGCCTCATTTCTAAAATATATAGAGAATTGACTCAAATATATAAGAATTCAAGCCATTCTCCAATTGACAAATGGTCAAAAGATATGAACAGGCAATTTTCAGACGAAGAAATTGAAACTATTTCCGGTCACATGAAAAGGTGCTCCAAGTCACTATTGATCAGAGAAATGCAAATTAAGACAACTCTGAGATACCACTACACACCTGTCAGATTGGCTAAAATGACAGGAAATGATAATGATAGCTGTTGGAGGGGATGTGGGAAAACTGGGACACTGATACATTGTTGGTGGAACTGTGAACGGATCCAACCATTCTGGAGAGCAATTTGGAGCTATGCTCAAAGAGTTATCAAACAGTGCATACCCTTTGACCCAGCAGTGTTTCTACTGGGCCTATATCCCAAAGAGATTTTTAAGGAGGGAAAGGGCCCCACATGTGCAAAAATGTTTGTGGCAGCCCTTTTTGTAGTGGCAAGAAACTGGAAATTGAAAAGATGCCCATCAATTGGAGAATGGCTGAATAAATTATGGTATATGAATGTTATGGAATATTATTGTTCTGTAAGAAATGACCAACAGGAGGATTTCAGAGAGGATTGGAGAGACTTGCATGAACTGATGCTGAGTGAAATCAGCAGAACCAGGAGAACATTATACACAGCAACAAGACTATACGATGATCAATTTTGATGGACATGGTTCTCTTCAACAATGACGTGATTCAAACCAGTTGTGCTGCGATGAAGATAGTCATATACATCCAGAGAGAGGCCTGTGGGAACTGAGAGTGAACCACAACACAGCATTTTAACGCTTTCTGTGAATATTTCCATGCATTCTGTTTTCCTTCTTAGGTTGTCTTTTTTCTCCTTCTCTTTCTAGATCTGATGTTTCTTGTGCAGTAAGATAACTGTATAGATATGTATACATGTATTGTACTTGTCATATAATTTATCCTATCTAGCATGTATTAGATTACCTGTCATCTAGGGGTGGGGGGCGGGGGGAGGGAAAGGAAAAGCTTGGGGAAAAAAAAGTTTTCTAGCAAAGGTCAGTGTTGAAAGGTCACTCACATGTTTTGCAAATAAAAAGCTTTATTAAAAAAAAAAAAGAAACATAATTATAAAAAAAAAAAAAAAAAACTACTCTCCAGAAAAATTCTGGATTTATCTATAAACTAAATGGTAAATAAAAAAGGTTTAATGTTATCCTTTAAGCTGATGTTTCAATAGGCTTACAAAACTTTTAACAAAACAACAAAGGGGTAACAGAAAACTCTCTAGGGACAGTAGGGTATTTCCAATAGCCCTAAATCAAACATAAGAAAGTATATTTTTTACTTCTAGTTAGCTAGGTGACTGGTTTTCCAAATCCTAATCATGACTTCCCAATTGGTATTAAAATATTGGGGCTTAATACTGCAGAGGTCCTCCCACTGATTTCCATTTAGACACTTCTTTTTTTTTTCCCAAGCTCTAAATACAAGTTTCTTTCTAATAAAGTAAAATCAATTTCAAAGCAATTAAATGTAGAAATTGATAGAAGATTAGCTCAATGGTCCAATCATCCTTCTTGGCTATTAAAAAGTTAGTAAGGCTGGGCAGAAGAGAATCAAAAGGCATCTTTATTACTCCTATTGTTCACTTGAAATTATTTGTCATAACCAAATGAACTGTATTTATAGTAAATTTATAAAACTATGTTATCTACTTAATGGCCATAAACTATTTGATTATGTCTTTTACAATACTCTTTGTGTGCAAGTTATTCTTTGGGTACATTATACACCTTACTTGTTCATAGCATATGCTTTACATAGTTCTTTTGGTCACCTAAATTGTAGTATGTAAAATTCAAAATATATAGCTAATTATTAAGCAAAGCTACTATTGTTATTGTTCAGTCAATTTTTAAATCATGTCCCACTCTTTGTGACTCTCTTTGGGGGTTTTTTGGCAAAGATATTGGAATAGTCTACTATCTCCTTTTCCAGCATATTTTACATATAAGAAACTGAGGCAAATAGTGGTAAGTTACTTGCCCAAGATCTCAGACCTAATAAGTGTCTAAGTCCAGATGTGAACTCAAGAAGATGGCCTAAGGTAGTATAAGGTACCTCAGGAAACTATGGAATAATTCCAATAATATCAAATACAAATACAAATCCCTTATCACTTCAGAGTTTCTGGCATATTCTTTCAAATATTTTTAATGCTGGAATTTTTTTTTCTTTGAGAATAAACTTGTTTGGAAAGAGTCAAAGATCATTTAATGTTCAGTCTGAAAACCAAGGTGAATAACCAAATCAGGTAAAGCATTTAGATTTAAAAATAAGTTGTGGCAGAAAAGTAATGAACCTGATTTTCTTGTGTGATTTATGGCTTATAACCCATTTCAGGTGATAAGATACTTCTACAAGTGACTTTAGCCATTACAACATCACTGAAATAATTTTGTTTCTTCCTTTGTTGATGGCTTTGAAAGACAAAGCAATTAGAATCTTAAGTTCTGAATATGTTTTAAACATATAGTCCCATTATGTAGTCAGTACCTCTCCTATTATTAGACATGAGATGGTCTATTCATTGGATTGATACACATTAGCCTAATGATCATTCCAAATTATTATGTAGGACTTATACATTACTACACTGAAAATACAGACTTCTTTTTGCCATATTTATTTTTTTCCAGGCAATGGATTTAAGGTCCTTTGAAATATACTACCTACTTCAGTGTAGTACGGTAGAAAGAGAAGTCTTTGAGCTCCACTTTCATTCATTCATTCCAGTCTTGGTTTTGCAACTTACTTCCTGTTTGACTTTGAGCAAATAATTTAACCACTCTGCACCTCAGTTTCCTGTAAAATGAGATTAAAGTCCCTTCCACATTTATCTCATTCCATTATCTTTCTAGTTTAGGAGTCCATAGACCACTGGAAAGCAAAAGCAAAAAAAAAAAAGGCAAGAGAGAGAGAGACAGAGACAGAGACAGAGACAGAGACAGAGAGAGACAGAGACAGAGACAGAGACAGAGAGACAGAGAGAGACAGAGAGAGAGAGAGAGACAGAGAGAGAGGAAGGAAGGAAGGAAGGAAGGAAGGAAGGAAGGAAGGAAGGAAGGAAGGAAGGAAGGAAGGAAGGAAGGAAGGAAGGAAGGAAGGAAGGAAGGAAGATTAAAAATCTCTGTTCTCAACACACTAGTGCACAGTTTATAGTAATGATCACACTTCAAATTTATCCCAAATTTTTGCAAATGATGACCTTTTGTATCAGAAACTGAGGTTTTCAACTCTGTTTATATAGAGTTGGAGGTCCTTTTTATTTTTAAAGAATGTTGACATATGAATTTTCATATTTTTCAGATCTTTTAAAACCAGGAAATCTTAGAAGTACTAGAATGTTTTTTCATAACAAGATTAACATTAACCTTGGGGCTTATAAATGCAAATAAAATACAAATTATAACTCATTTCCTAATTGTGCTTGACTTTGCCTGATACCTTTTTTTAAAAGTGTGCATATTTGATTAAACTACTTGTGGATGTTTAATCTTCATTTCCTTTTTGTTTTTCTTCCCATAGTTTTCTTAAATCTCTGCTAAAATTCTGTTCACTATTCTGTAACTCTCCTTCCAAATCCACCTCACATAATCTTGGCCAATTTATACCACACATTTTTTTAACACTTTATCCTCTATTTAAGACTGTTTATAAGAACTTAAAATTGGGCTGAGGGAAGAGGACAAGAATCATAGTCCTTACACATATAACCACTCGCAATGTTAATTTCTATCAGTAAATAATCATGTTCACTATCTCATACACATAAATTGGTGAAGTTGAGAAGTTTTTAAGCAAGTAGAGTAAGTTTTTAACTAAGTGGAGTAATCCCAATTACTTTGAGAATAATGTTGCACAGAAAAAAATTTCTATTGCAAGGGTTGAATGCTTTGAAATATGCCTGGATTCCTAATTATGCAATGATTTCTTTTACACTGATGATTTTCAATGCCCGGTATTGGCAGTGGTTAATATAAAATCCACTGCCTCTGAGCAAGGCCAAGGTGAATAATAAGGATATCTGGGAAGAAAGAAGAACCAATTTTTCTGAAAATAGAAGAATTCAGAACTCTTGCAAAAGAAATTGGATATTAGAAATCAGACACAAAGTTTTAAAAATAAGATTGATTGTTTTTGATATTTGATCTTTTTAGTTTTCACTGTAATGAAGTTTTAATCTACTACTATACATGGTAATTAATATTTGCACTATTTTTAATATGAACTAGATTCTTTTTAAAAATAAAATTCTGTCCATTCCAATAAAACTTGGAATAAATATTCCTCTGGCCTGTGATTTTTCTAAGTACCAAGAAAACCCTTTTCATGTGACTCTCATTAAAAATCAATGAGAAGCTTGCTACCAAAATCCAGATAAGTCTTTTTGGAAAATTTCCATACCACTTATGAATGTCATTTTATTCCCTTAATTCTGACAGTTTTCATCCCTCTTGTCATAAATAATTTAAAGAAACAATTGTAAGTTAATATTTGTTCATTTTCCTTTCAGTTATGTCTTCAAGTATTTATTGAGCAGATTTTATATTCCTGGAATTCCTTTAGATACTTGAATCCAGAAACCAAAATAATTATCCAGGAACTCTCTGGAATTTAAATTCTAAAGGATGCATAGGACTGACAAACTCCAAGGGACTAGCAAATAATAAATACATATGTAAAGTGGCATTGTCTCAATGCAATTCAACAAATATTTATTGATGGATGAAAAAGCATGTATTAAGCACTTACTATGTATTAATTACTGACAATACAAAAAAGAAAGTCAACATAATACCTGCTCTCAAGGAGCTTATACTGTAATCGGGAGAAACAACATGTAGGAGGATATAGCTGCAAAAGAAATAGAAAAGCCTTATGGTCTAAGGTACAATAGCAGAAAATTGGTAAAATTGGTAAAATGACCTGCTTAATTGTGGAAAATTTAACTGCAAGTCATATGGCAAGACCCAGAGGATTTTAGGCTGAACTTTTAGGACAGATGGTAAGGTCTGGTGATCTTCTACTTCACCATCGCCATTAGTGACTTATAGCCCATATCATTAAGCACTTATTTTATACAAAATCATTGTATAACATGTCTTTGTTCATATGAATAGGAATGAACTCAGATGTATTTTCTCTAAGCTAATATTGGTCTTAATTTTTCCTTCTCATACACGTATTCCAAAATTTTTTAGAAAGAAAAAAAGTAACATTCAAGTTGGAGAAAACAAGTTCTCTTAGAATGTGAAGAATAATATTATTATTAAGGTAATTCTTCTTGATTATCAGCACCCTAAAATTCTAATATGGAATGAAAACATTTTTATATATTCCTGGGCATACCATAGAATGTT
>JAJPUD010000097.1:808009-842870 GCA_023553655.1 Myrmecobius fasciatus | reverse complement strand
TACACACATGGTTACATACAAACAAATACAAACATGCAAAGGTACAATTACATATGCATGTGTGAATGGGTACATATGTAATCAAATTTATATAAGGAAGACAATGTTTGCACTTTTTAATCGTCATTCCGCACTTTGGTTATAATTCCATATTGTCTTTAGTAATTTGAATAAACTGAAAAAATTATTATTAATTATGAGTTTCTAGACTTCTACTGGAGAACACATAGATTCTTATATTGCATAGTTAAGGTCATCAGTATAAAAGTTGTAAAAAAAAATACTACATATAAATACAATCTCTTGATTTTCTGAGGTAAGGAAAATGGAAAATTATATTTAAGAAAATAAATTAAGATAAAACAAACATCTGTCTCAGAATAGATAAACTTTTCTAAGTTTTTGCAGATGAAGTTTATTTTATAGCATAGACCAGAGGCTATGTATGTATATATGTATGTATCCAGTACCAAATTGTAATTATTTTAATTCGTTCTAAAGAAACATGCTGATATTATGCCAAGAAAAAAAGTCAATGAAAGCAAAGGGTTTTCATTTATAAGATTGAGGAAAGAGATCTGAAAAATCTACTAGCTTACTTAGAGAATTTGTTTTATTATTTTTTTTTTAGCATATAAACTCAGAATAGAGAGCTTAGAATGGCATTTGTGCTTAAAATTAATATTTAGCAATTTATTAAGTATCTACTGAAAGAAAAATGCATGTAAGTGCTTACTATGGGCTAAACACTCTAAGTACTGAGAATATAAATAAAAAAGTATAAGCTTCCACCCTCTAAGAACTAACATTTTGATAAGGAAGAGAGAGACAGAGACAGAGAGAGATAAGAGAGACAGAGAGAGATAAGAGAGACAGAGAGATAGAGACCGAGAGAGAAAGACAGAGACAGAGACAGAGAGAGAGAATAAAAGGAGAGAGAAAGAGAGACAGAGAGGCAGAAATAGAGACAGAGACAGAAGAACGCATAGAAAAGATCTAGAGGCACTGGGAAGTTAAGTTGATCCTTGTGTCCTTTCCAGGAAAAAAGAGCATTACCAGTTTGATTACTGAGCCTAAAAGAAAAGGAAGAAAGGTGGAAAATAGAAAGTTTAGCACAGATATCAGGTGTGGTAAAAATGAAGTGGCTTCAGAGCATTTGGCAATTTGGCTATGGAGAATACCTGGATGCATGTGAATCATGGCCTGTGCTAATGGTCTGCAAACATCTAGGTAGGGTGAGCCACTTGAATTTCTACTCCTCATCAATTAAGACAGCTGGAGTTTCAAATTTGAGTGAAATTATACCCTCAGAGACAAGAGGAGTATTTGTAGATTATTGTTTGTCCTTCCTTATCCAAGAGGACCCTGACATCAGGGAGGTGATGCCATGACACACAAGTGAATTGTATTTAAGTGAGGGAAAGCTGTGCAAGGTCACCTGCCTCACTTTCCCCTCCAGACCATATGGGTCCAGTGGCAAGACAGAGATCAAGATGACTGAAGATGGTCCTGGATGAAATGGGAGACCTTAGCCTTTTTAAGCTAAGGTGTTCAACAGATCTCAGTTTGACTGAGGCTATACTCATTCAGTGATTAAAGCCAGGTAGCAACTGAGGCAAAGAATCTCCTCTTTCACCTAGTCTGAAAAAAAAAATCTAAATAAATAAATAAATGAATAAATGAATGACTGAATCTGGGAGAGGAAGAAGCTTAGGGTTTCAGGCCAAAGCAGAAATGACTGCTATTTACATTCAATCTGAGTCAATCAGGACTCAAACAATGACCAAATGCGGCTTGGCCTAGGACCTATTCCAGAAAATGGAAAGGAGTCAACAAATAATGAGAGATTTTTTTTTTAACAGGACATAGAGATAATGGAAGGGGTGTAGCTTAGTGGAGATATGAAAGTATATGATAAAGACAATAAATGTCTGTGTTGTCCTTGGCAAAGAAAAGAAGCACTCAGAGATTAGAATAAAGGAAAAGATTATTTAAGACATCATAAAGGAAATTTGAAATATGAAAGAGGGGAGAAAAGGGTGCTTATAAAAAAAATGGTCTCTATTTTCTAAATAAAATAAAAGAGAAAGACCTATTGTTGAAAGAAAGGTAGGAGGGGATGACTGTAAATGTAAAGTAAAGATTTGAAACAGCCACTATGGAGAATGAGAGAAAAAATGAAAATATTGCTTTGATAGTTGGACCCTGCTCAGATTAGATAAATAAATTAATAATGAACCAAGCCTGCAGGTCGCCCTTTAAGCTTAAGCCTTTTAGCATTTACCAGAATGTAAGCAGGAACAGAGAAGTCAAATTGAGAGGGGTAATGGGTTGGTGTTATGTAAAGCATGAATAACAATAGGACAAGGAGTCAAGATATCCCTAGGGTATAAGACTGTACAGTTGAAGTGGTGAACTAAAAATGAGACCAGAAATGTGAATTATGGACTGTGAGTAAAGGGAATGATAGAGAGATCAGAAGTCATGATGAGAATGAAGAATAATTTTAGGAAGAATGAATTAGAAGGAGAGATGATATATTAGAGTTTGAGATAGTAGAAGTAGCCTATTTATTGTGAAATCCAAGTTGTGACCCTCCTTATGGGTAGCTGTGTTGGGAAGAAGACATAGGCCATAGGAGTTGATGAAGTTGATTAGCCAGAAAATGTGGAATTTTGAAGAGACATTAATGTGTATAAAGAAATACCCAAGTCAAGTGATAAGATTTAGACTTGAGAGAAAGACTATCATCTGTTTGAGAAAAGAGGGAGAACTACCACAAGTGCACAAATTTGGCAATTTTGGTGCAATCATAGAATGAACTATAACAAATTTGCCCAGTGACGGCAACAAAAGGATAGCCTGAAAGTGAGAATTAGGAAAAAAGGCATTTTTCTATTCCTCTTGTTCCAGTTTGGGAGTCACAAGAGGAGAAAAATCCATTGTCTTTTTTTTTTTTTTAATTTTGTTGAGGCAATTATAGTTAAGTGACTTGCCCAGGGTGACACAGCTACTAAGTGTTAAGTGTCTGAGACAGATTAGAACTTAGGTCTCCTGACTTCAGGGTCAGTGCTCTATTGACTGCACCATCTAGCAGGGCCTCATTGAAGTTTAAGGAAACCAGATTTCTTTGAATATAAGAAAATGAAAAATTATGAGAAGAAGAGATGTGAAGGGAAGTTTACGATAAAGCAGGTGTTAGAAAGAGCATGATGGAATAGTTGGGCATAAGAGGATGGATTTGTTATGGGGATTGGAAAGTGGTTGTAGGGAAAAAGAATGTTCCCCTTAATGGATGACAATACTAAATTACAGGGTTTAAAAGGAAAAGGTATATCTGCGCAGCAAATTGGGGAAGGGAGGTTGGGTAAAGGGCAGAAAGAACAAAGAAAGAGAAAGGGTTGACAGCTATATTACAGAGAAACAACCAGTTAAACAAGAGCTCCTCTATAATCTTGTGATGACAGAGACAAGAGCCAGACAATATTATCTCAAACACAAAGGATGAAGAAATTGAGACAGCAAGGTGATCAGGTTGGGTACTTGAGCCAATAAATATTGGTAATCAATATTTAGTCAGTGTGGACCACAACATAACATTTTCATGTTTTCTATTGAGGTTTGCTTGCATTGTATTTCCTTTATCGGATTATTCTTTCTTGCAGATACGATTTCTCCTGCACAAAAAAATGATGCAATAACTATACATATATTCAATTTCTTAAGTATTCTAACATAATTATCATGTAGTGGATATCCTGCCATCTAGGGGAGGGGTGGGGAGTAGGGGGGAAAAATTTGTAACAGAAAGCTTTGTAAGGGTTAATGTTTAGGAATTACCCATACATATGTTTTGCAAATAAAAATTATTAATAAATTTAAAAAAATATTTAGTCAGAGACTTGCCTCTGTTTTTTTTTAACTTTATACCAAGCTAATATGGGATGGTGAATACTTAAAAGATTTCCTGAATTAGGTTTTGTTGTTCAGTCATTTCAGTCATACCCAACTCTTTGTGACCCCATTTCAAATTTTCTTGGCAAAGATACAGATTTGCCATTTCCTTCTCCAGCTCATTTTGTGGATGAGAAAATTGAGGCAAACAATGTTAAGTGTCTTGGCTGGATCAAACAGCTTGTGAAGCCAGATTAGAACTCAAGAAGATGAGACCCACTAACCACTAAGCTTCTCAGATGTGAAGTGTGTATTTGGCTTAGAATCAGGTCCTATATATAAAGTCCTTGTATTGTTCCATGCCTGTTGGAAAGAGGAATGGTCCAGATGAGATTGTGGCAGGAATCTGGTTCCAGAAAGCTGAGATCTTGTTTTCTCAGAGAGTTCAGTGAAGTAGAACAAAGTAGTTTTACCAAAAGCGGTAGCTGGATCTAGGAGAAAGAGGGTTTCAAATCCATCTTCTCAGGGTACCTTCTCCTAAGAATAGTGGTGGAGGAAGAAAGACTAGATACTAGTGGGACAAAAGTCCCAATTCTAATATAATTCCTTCCTATCTGTGCCCTTGATGGGTGAAGGTTTTCTGAATTTTCCTCAAAGGAATTCTGTCTTTCACACACAGGTATTTTCTGGCAGACCTTCATGGCTGGAATGTTCTACCTCCTCCACTCTGATTACTATTTCCCTGGCTTTCTTTAAGTCCCCATTCAAATATCATTTTCTACAGGAAAATTTTAATTATTTTTTATTTTATTTTGTTAATTATCTTCTAATTATTTATTATTTTTCCTGTATGTGGTTTGCTTTGTATGTATTTGTGAAGGTACTGCCTTAAAGATAGATTACAGAGTAACAAAAGAAATGTGATTATCCTATTTAAAGCAATAACTAGGATCCATGCAGACTAGTGAACTATTGATTATTTTGTGCCGACTCGATCTTGAATTCTCTACAAGTATTGTACTGACTTTGGAAATCTTGGTCAACAGGACGTAATGTTTATGAGGTGGACCAGGTGGTTTTGAAGAGGCAGATGTTCTAAAGTAATCCTGTTCTCTGAAGTGAGAACTTATATTTGTATTTTGTATTTTGTTCCACAGATTGTGAGAAACAATTGAATACTTGTGTAAAGTGATCAGAGTAGAGCATTAAAAAATATTATTAGGGCAACAGTAAAGAAGGATACACTGGAGACAGGAGAGACTGTAGGCAAGAATATAGGAAAAAGAGGAGAGAGCCAAGGTGAGCTTGAAGGATGGGACCATTAAAGAGAGGAATGAGGATGAAGAACCAGCAGCAAGGGGGGAAAAAAAAGAGCAATTAAACCATAAGATGGAGGTGAAGCCATAAAAGTACATTATCATGGAAGTCAAAAGAAGAGAGACAAGAATCAAGCAAGAGAAACTGGAAAGAAAACTAGTTATGGAGTCAGAAGTTATGGGTTCAAATCCCACTCTAGACACTACTGTCTGCACCTTATGCATATTACGTAGTCTCTCTGAGCCAATTTTCTCCTCTATAAAATGAGATTTCTTCTGCCTCCACATCTATGTTCTCAAGTATAACAGGCATTTGGATGTAAGTGTTCTATTATCTTTTGGAATGATAACATAAATCAGAAATTTAATAGCTAGGTGACCTTCAACAAGCTACCTAGCATGTTAGATCTTCACTTTTCTCATCTATAAGATGGGGATAAGGATATCGATTCTATGTGTGTCGCAGTACCATTAGGAGTTAGTATGCTATGTAAATATAAGCTATTATTCTATTATTTATAATTCACACTCCTTATAAGATTGCTTATTTGGGGCACTAGTTTTTTGAAGGCATGGTTGAAAAAAATTGCAGATGACTCTTTTGTGAAAGTGTTTTAAATTGTTCATGTTTTAAATATAATAAAGAATGTGGCCAACATTTAAAAATAACCACATTCTTTTTCTAAGGCAGACTATCTGGGAGGTATTGAAATGATTTTAAACTATTAGGCAGTGCTTGTATGTACAGGAGTACCCATGTACCTGAGTATGTCTATATATGTTCTTTGATTACATAGGAAGTCTGGGTTTCTCTCTGACAAGAAAATCAGGAAATAGAGCTGGTCTTGTAAATGCTTTGCAGTTGATCAAAGCATTAGCCATACTGAATGTCTCCTCAATTATGCCTGATAGCTTGAAGCACTGCAGCCACAGGGCCATTTACATAATTTCCTGTTTTCCAGGGTATTTCCTTCACATAGGTACAGTTACCAAGCATTTAGAAATGGAAAAAGCATGTGGGTGATACAATGGATATTCAAAAACATTAGCAGGGAACAAAAAGGTCACTGACATACAACGTAAAAATTTATGGGCTCCAGAGTGCCTTGCTTACAGAGCAGAAGAATAAATAACACATAGAATGGGAGGTATTCTTAAGTAAGAATACATTTTTTTAGGAGTGATCTTTGGGAATTATAAAAAATATTGAATTAGTAATATGAAATAAGTCTAAGCACAAAACACAGAGAGATATGCAAGACCCCAAGTTCCCTAAATTTCTATTATAGTCTAGAAACATATAACTAATTCTATACCAATCCTTTGGGAATCTGGGGTCCTAATTGACTTAAAGCAAATGTCATTTCTGTTTTTTTTCCCCAGAAAACCTGAGGGCCTCCCCTCCCCAGTTTATTTGCTTATTTTGTTTTGTTTTGTTTTGTTGGGGAGGGGAGGGAATAAGTGACTGAAGCCACTCTTTGCCTCAATTGTTACCTAGCTTTAATCACTAAATAGGCATGACCTCAGTCAAACTGAGACTTGTTGAAGCTCTTAGCTTAGAAATGCCAAGGTCTTCCATTTCACCCAGAGTCATCTCCAGTCATCCTGATCTATATTTGGCCACTGGGCCCAAATGGCTCTGGAGGGGAAAGTGAGGCAGGTGACCTTGCACAGCCCTACCTCTCTTAAATTCATCTTACTTGCATATCATGGCATCACTCCCTGATGTTACAATCCTATTTGAGAACAAAGGGCAAACAATAATTATAACAATAAAGGGGAAATATAGCTCTTACTCTCAAGTAATTTATCTTATATCTATAGATATCTTATATTTATAGAGATAATAAAGACAAAGTTTATTTGGGACAGAGTCACTAAGATCTTTTTCATCCTGATCCTGGAATATGTTTTGCCATAACTGAAATCTAACCAAGAGTAGGTTGGATCTTCCAGTAGTCTAAGATCACTTGAGCGGTTCCTGGACTTTGGGGATCCCCAACTATTATACTTAGTAATAAACAAAGAACATAGTGATCTTTGAAAATTCATCAGTCTAAGGCAAACAGAAACCAAGTTTATATAAATATACCAATCATGAATAAGCAAGGCAAGGGTAAACAGACTCCTTTGGTACTAAATGTTTATAAATATGGACCTATCAGTTACTCAGCTCTTTCTTATATTTGCCTTTCTCTAATCCTGTCATGGGGCAGCTACAATGGTCAGAGTACCTAGTCTGATGTCAGGAAGATTTATCTTTGTGAGTTCAAATCTTCTCTCAGAAGCTTACTAGCTGTGTGATCCTGAGCAAGGCATTTAACCCTGTTTGCCTCAGCTTCTTAACTATAAAATGAACTGAATAATAGCTCCAATAGCTTTGCTGAGAAAACCTGAAATGGGATCACAGAGAGTCTGATTTTACTGAAAAAAATTTGAACAACAATCCTGTCACATATCTCAAATTCTCAATAATTTTTCAGATTACTAACAGCACAACTCTGTTATTTCATATACCAGTTCTTTCTATATCCTGAAAGTTAGTTCATCCAGAATTGAGGACTTCACCAGAGAAAACCCTACGATTCTCATCATCTCACTAATCTTGAATTTAAATTCCCTGTTAACCATTTTTGTTCTATCCTTCCAAGTTTGATTGATTCTTGACCCTTTGGAGTAAAAATGTTAGGATAATAACTTAAGATGCTTTTCCTTGTTCATTTATTTGCTCTCATCATCTCATTCCCTCTAAGCAGGGATCATGTCTCTTCCTTAAGTTTCTTGTTGCCATGTTAGCGACATGGCAACAAGATTCTTTTTATATTATGCATAGCATTTGTCACTGGCTCTAATTTCTGAGTATTAATGCTCTTGATAATATCCTTTCTGGACCAAGCCACAGCTTTCCATTTTTTCTTTATTTTTTTTTATCTTTTCTTTGATCATCTACACAAATCCTTAACCAATTCTAAGTTGATCAGTATATTTCCTATATTATTCTATCACCTTTTAAAAGAATTTATTCAGCTATTTTAAAAATTAAATATGTTTATTGATGCTTTTATTTTGCTCTCTTTCTCATGACTACTCTTCCACATGGAATCCCAGCATTTCTTCTTTATAGAGAAGAGTATATTTTACCCCCAATCCTCTGAAATCATGATGTGGCACCGCCTTAAAAAGAGTTCTACTATCTTTCAAGTTTGTTTTCCTTTATTTTATTTGTTATCATTGTGAAAATTGTTCTAAACACTTTGAGATTCATCAGTTCATGTAAGTCTCCACAATTTCTCTGAATTTTTAGTATTTATCATTTTTTGGTTCTATAATATTCCTTATATTAGTTATACTCCAATTTGTTCAGTTGTTCACATATCAAAGGGCACTCACTTTGTTTAGAATGTTTTTGCTATCAAAAAAGTAATGGTATGAATATTTTTGTGTATATGAGATCTTTTTTCTGTCTTTGATGTAACTGAATCAAAGGATATTTGTAGTTTATGAACTATTTTATACAATTCCAAATTGTTTTCCAGAACTATTGGCCCACTTCACAGATCCACACTCAGAGCCACCTCCAGTGCTTTAGTGTGCCCGATATTCTATAATCTCTTTATTATTTACCATGTTCCTGTAAATCAAAACCTGAATAATTTTAATGTGTATTTCTATTATTGTTGTTAGTAATGATTTGGAACATTCTTTCATATAATTATCAACTTTTGTATTTATTTTTGTGAAAACTTTTTACATTTTTATCACATGGATGGATTGTGAGCTCTATTCCTAGAGGGGATTCCTGAATTGGTGAGATTACAAACCAATTGTATTTAAGTATCATTTTATTATTTTTAGTCCCATTAAGCCTATTACAATTTTCTTTCTTGTCTCTCTTAAACCTGTATGGATTCACTATTGATTTGTCTGAGATCATTATCATTTTTTTTCCTTAGGTCATCTGAGGCACAGCATTTGAGAGACAACTAATTTTAATTTCATATGAATTTTCATATTTTAATGGTTAGGTTACTAGATTTATTTTTTTTCCATCATGCCAACATTATAATGCTACTTTTCAGAGAATTCATTTTCTGCCTAATCCTGGCAATATTTTCTTTTGGTAGGAATTTGGAAGATGTTTGGCAATAATATTTTTGATATACTAATTTTAAGGGTTTTTTTTAAGAATTCTTCTATAAATCCTCTTTTCAAATTAGTTATTCTAATAGTTTGAGGGAGTTTTCTTTGATTTCTGGAAACATAATGTCAAAAATATGTCCTACAGCAAAGAGCAAAACTCTCAAGAACAATGAGAAATTCTGGTAGTATTGGTAGGTGTGAAAACTCTGGTAAAAGCAGTGTCTACACCTTTCTAGGATAGTATTTCTTTCTTAGCTTTATTTCTCACATATCTATATGCCAAGCCTAAAGTGCATCTAAAATTTTTTGTCACAATACCCAGAAGCCACTGTTGCTGTCATTATTTTTAAAGAAATTACATTATTCTGTAGATATCCAATACATGTATGCCTTGTTTCCCCCAATCTCTGTTCTTCCACTAAGCAGTGCTTATTCCCTGGACCAATGACAACTAGAAAGTAAGCCTTATTCTAATTCTTTCTTGCATATGTCCACTTCAAGCATGAGTTAAATGTGAACAAAGCACAAACAAAGACATGGAGACAGGAGAAGACTGAGTATGGCCATGGAACTGAAGAGAATTCCATTTGGTGTAGAATCAGAAAGATATGAAAGGGAATCATATGATATAAATATAAGTATATTATAATTGAAAATCAAATTTTAAACTTTATTTGGTGAGAGTTGGTAAACCACTGAAAATTTTTGAATAGAATGTGAACATGATCATAGTAATATATTGAGATTAATTATATAATAGCATTAATGGTAAATTAGAGAACACAGAACCTATTTTCTAAATTGTTAATAAAAAATTATAAAAAATTAATTTCCACTGCCCAATTTTAGAAGACTGGTACAATGAATTCATTGAAATTGTAGTAAGAGTCAAAAGAGATAATTTTATAGTATATCCTTGTTTTATTTTCTTATAAGGAATTCTCTATAACATATATATATATATATATGTACACACACACATATCTTTACCAATATAAGAAAAATGGCCATATGAAATGTGGGACTTTGTACTGTAAGTATTGAGTTTCTGTTTAGATTGCATTTTTTTGACTGCAAGCAATCTTTGTCTTCCAGTAAAATGCTAGTTGACTTCAAATTACCATTCATTAACTACAGGAATTCTCTGCTTAGTCTCAAAAATTTTCAAAAACCTAATTTTTACTTCTGCATGATGTACAAGGGAAAAGCAACTCAGCTTATTGACTGTTTAAGTGAGGAAGTTCTCTGCTGAGTCTTTTAAACATAGGGCTGTGTTTTTAATTTCATCTAGGATCACTTACAGTTTTTTAATACTATTTCTCCTCCCCAATTACATGTCAAGACAATTTTTTAGCATTCATTTGTACAAGATTTTGAGTTCCAAATTTTTCTCCCTCCCTTCCTCCACTTCCTTCCTTCAAAAATGCCTGACCATTTCATATAGGTTATACATGTGCTATTATGTAAAACATTTCTTTATTAGTCACAGTTGCGAAAGAAAAAGGATATTAAAAGTGAAAAAAAATGAACAAGAGTAAAGTAAGTGAAAAAAAAAATATGCTTCAATCTGCATTCACAGTCCATCAGTTCTTTATATGGATGTGGAAGAATTTTCCTTCATGAGAACTTTGTACTTGTTTTGGATCATTGTGTTGTTGAGAAGAACTTAAGTCATTCATAGCTAATCATCACATAATATTGCTGATACTGTGTACAGTGTTTTCCTGGTTCTGCTTATTTCACTTTGTATCATTTCTTATGAGTCTTTCCAGGTTTTTCTGAAATCTGCCTGTTCATCATTTCTTATTGCATAATAGTATTCCATTGCATTCATATGCCACAGCTTATTTGCAAGGATTTTTAAAGTCAATTTTCATTTTCTCCTACAAGTGCATTGTGTACTTAGTTATATAACCCCTTTGATTTTATAGAATAGTGATCCCAGCCATGCATATTTCTTATGTACTTATGTTACTTTATACTCAGAAATATTCATGTTTTTATTGTCCTGTACTACAGAATGAAACACTTTTATGTACCTTTATTATAATTTGATCAAGAAATGGTCTTACATGTTCAGTAGGGTTCAAATATTCTATCAACTACTTTATGAAATCATATTTTGAGCAAAAGGGATATTGGCACCCATATAATCCAACTCTAATCTTTTGCAGAGAAGGAAGTTGAGGCTCTGAGAAATTATATCCAAGGTCACATAGGCAAGATCCAGGAAATGAACTCAAATGAAGTGGATCTGATACTAACTCCAGCATTCTTTCCATTGCACCACCCTGCCTCTCTTGTTTATTGAAATATTGTTAGTATCAAGTTACTTTAGAGTAATATTTTGCCCATTTCCAATTCTAATAATCATCACACAAGAGAATCAATTATTAGGTAGATCTTTATAAAAACTGTGTATGTGCGTATTATAAAAATGAAGTAATGAGGAAATGCATGTTTTATGTTTTATACAGATGTTCAAAAGCATTCAGAAGTGTTTTTTTTTAAAGTAAAGTTCTCTGGACTATTCAGAAAAGAAAATTAACCTCTTAATTATTTGCCCAGCATACATTGTTGTTGTTCATCCTTCATTCTCAGAGAGGACCAATGACATCAGGAATGTGATATCTTGACTTGCAAGTGAATTGTATTTAAGTGAGGCAGAACTATGCAAAGTCATCATTCTTACTCTTCTCTCCAGAGTCATCTGTGTACAGTAGCAAAACAGAGATAGAATAACTGGTAATGGCCTTTGACCAGCATACACATATTCATTCTAGAAAAACAATAAACTATAAAAACTCACTTATTTAATTGTATTTGCACTACTTCAGAAGAAAGGTCCTATTAGTATAATTTGAGATAACTAGTAATATTTAAGTATTTTTAATGCTTAATCCTATCAACCCTATTTCTTTTTTTCCCTTTGGTTGGGGGGGGGGGAGAGAATGCAATTAGGGTTAAGTACTTTGCCCAAGATCATACAGCTAGTAAATGTTAAGTATGTGAGATCAAATTTGAACTCAGATTCTCCTGACTTCAGGGCTGGTACTCTAAGCCACAGTGCCATCTATCTAGCTGCACCAATAACAACATTATTTCAATGGTACCAAACATAGAAATCATATTCTGGAAGTTTAAGTATATATCTTAAAACCTATTTTTTCTAATATACATGTATATGTATATATGATCAATCAAAGCACTGAAAAATATGTGGGATGAGGAAGACTACTTAGATCTATAGAAGATAGGAGGCAGTTGTATTAGAGAACCCTTTCTAAAATTATGCAATTCTATTATTATAATCCAACTTCAAACCAAATATGATTTGTTTGGTCAAAGATCTAGCAACTATATATGATATGAGATGATATGTGTTGAGTATATAATATGTAGGCTAAATTAATCAGACACTGAACCACAAAAGGTTTCAATAAATTAATTATTAGATTTATAGGGTACAAATGGAAATCAAGAAAAGATATCACAAAAAAAAACAAGACAAAACAACAGAAAAAATACATTGGACAAAAGCCAGTTCACAATAGATTAACTTTAAAGGATGAAAAATAGTTCTTCAGTCATCAAAAATTTATTAAGTACTTATTATTGCCAGGCACTGTGTTAAGCTATGAGGATATGAAAAAGGAAAAGGAACTGACAGTGTAATGTGAGACAGAATGAATAACACACAAATAACCACATACAACAAGAAATATTAAGAATAAATTGAAAATAACTCTGATTTATAGCTTTAGCATTAAGGAAGATTAGGAAAGTCCCTCACTCATCCCACACCCTCCTCTAGATGGCAAGTAGTCCAATATATATTAAACATAGTAGAAATATATGTTAAATCCAATACATAAATACATATTTATACAATTATTGTGCTGCACATGAAAAATCAAATCAAATCAGTAAAAAAAGAAGAAGAAAGAAAGAAGAAGATGATGCAAGCAAGCAACAATGAAGAGTGAAAATGCTATGTTGTAAACCACATTCAATTCCCACAGTCCTCTCTCTGGGTGTAGATGGCTCTCTTCATCACTGAACAATTGGAACTGGTTTGAATCATCTCATTGTTAAAAAGAACCATGTCCATCAGAATTGATCATCATATAGTCTTGTTGTTGCCGTGTATAATGATCTCCTGGTTCTGCTCATTTCGCTCAGCATCAGTACATGTAAGTCTCTCCAGGCCTCTCTGAAATCATCTTGTTGTTCGTTTCTTACAGAACAATAATAAGGAAACTCTTCTTGTAGAAAGTTAGATTTTAGTTGAGATGAAAAAAGTTAAGGAAGCTAAGAGATAGAGATGAGAAGGGGGAGAGAATTCCAGGCATGACATACAGCCTATGAAAATGCTTAAAGTCAGGAGATGGAATGTCCTGTTTAAGGAACATAAAGAGCCAAGTATCATTGAATTAAAGGGCATATGATGGAGGTGGGGGAGGACTAAAGTGTAAAAATAAGAGAAAAGGAAGAATTCTTTTGAATCTATGAAAGGTTTTGAATATAAGAGGGATTTATATTTTACCCTAAAGGTGAGAGGAAGTCATTGAACTTAAATATTCAATTGGGGAGTATAAGATGGAGAGAAACAGTATTTATATGGTCTGTCCTGTGCTTTTAGAAAGATAAATTTGATAGCTGAATGGAGGATGGATTGGAGTAGGGAGGGATAAGAGATAAGAGGTAAAGAGACAGCCCAATTGTAATAGTCCAGGCATGAAAGGAAGGGCATCTCCATCAGTATTTCAGTGCCAAAAGACAGAAGGGGGTTTGTAAAAGAAATATTATAAAGATAAAATTTACAAGACTTGGCAAAAGGTTGGATATGAAGGTGGGCAGAAGAGATAGTGAGAAGTTAAGGATGATATTTAAATTTCAAGTCTGAATGCCAAAGACGACAGTGGTGTCCTGGATAGCAAATGGGAAAGTTGGAAAAGGGGAGAGTTTGGGAGGAAATATAATAAATTCAATGTCATACATGAAGAGTACTGGGGAAGAAGTAATTTTGGGAACTAAGAGATCATTGTTAATTTTAGATACAGCAGTTTCCACTGAATGTTTGAAGATAGATTGAATAGGATTTAGAAAAGAGTAAGAGAGGAAGTAGAAACATCAAGTATTGAACACTTTCTCAAGGATTTTAGCAATAAAAGGAAGGAGAGTTATAGTAGGTAGCAAAGATGACAGAATCAAGTGAAGGTTATTATTGTTGTTGGTTTCGTGATTGGAAAGATATGGACATTTTTTCAGAAAGTGGAAATGATAAAAAGTATGGTCTGATGGAAGAGATGATATAGGTACAGGGCTTGGCAAAGAGAAGTTCCTAGCCTCATCTCCCAAAGATATCAAAGAAAGAGGAAAAGAACCCATATGTAAAAAAAAATATTTATGGCAGTTTCCTTTGCAATGGTAAAAGACCTAGAAAATCACTATTAATTGGGAATGACAATAAATTACAACATATGAATGTAATGGGATATTGATGTTATAAAAAACTATAAAAGGCATTTCAGGGAACCCTTAGAAGACTTATATGAAATGATGCAGACTGAAGTGAGCCAGGAGGACAATGTATATAATGCCAACAACATAGTAAAGACAACTTTAAACATATTAAGAAAAATGCAATTGAATAATCATAACTCCAAATGTTTCATGCTGGTGTTTTTCCTGATATGGAGAAGGCTCTGTTAGTGAGAAAGGGTAATTAGTGAAAAAGAGGGTAATTAGGCTGGACTAGATTATAGAATATCCAAGACGAAAACCTGGAAGCAAATGGTATTGACTTGGCCCAACACACATGCTACATAGAGGTATGATCCAAAGGAAGCCAAGAGGCCTGAAGTTTGTACCCTCTGTGTTGATATGGAAGTTCATTTCAGGAGTGAAATTTAATTTGTGCCTTGAAGGATAGTATGATTTTGAAAAATGGAGATAATTGAAAGTTTATTTCTAGTGGAATTAATGGAAGAATAGAAGTATGAAGGCAAGTAGATACTGTATGTTTTCAGGTAATAGAGAGTATGCCAGGTTGGTTGAGTTAATGAAAGGAAAAAATGAGAGCTAAGACTGGAAAGGTTCTTTTGAAATAGCTTGGGTAGTTTTAATACCAGATTCAAGATTTTGTAGATTATTCAGTAGTAAATGGAGAGAGTCTTTGAAGATTAGATTTTTTGAAAAGGGGAGTGAGCATTATTCTGGGTAATCAATTTTCTACTACATTCTGTCATACAGAATAGATAAGAACAGGAAAAGACTGGAAACAAAGAGACATTTGTAATTATATATGTTATAGGATTATATGATTACAAATATAAAGGGGAAGAGAAATTAGAGGCCCTTCATTTCAGCCTCTTCATTTAGTAGATGTGTACTTGGAAGTAATAAAAGCTACATTTTAAAATATCCATACAAATTAAAGTGAATTTTTTAAAATGTGCATATATGTGTTATGTATATATGCATACATGCATGCACATACATACATAGACACACATATACTGTCCCATCTACCAAAGGAAAGCATTTCCTTCCCCAAATTCTTCCCTTTTGAGTCTCCTTTCCTTCCCCCTTAAACTTGCTTTTGTCTATGTAATCACAGCAAATGGGCACATATCATTGCATAGAATGACTCATTATTGCACAAACTAGCTTATTGAGCAAACCAAAAAGGACATGATGGGAGTTCCTTTTAGCTAAACAAACAAACAAAATGCATGTGTGTGTGCGTGTGTGTGTGTGTTTCTGTGTATGAACTTAAAATTAACTATACCTCTCAAGTCACAAATCTAATCTTTAGACTATGAATAGCAAATTATATTCATATTTCATTTTAGAATTTACATAAAACCTTTATATAATTATAATTTAATTCATTCTATATCTTTAAACATCACACTGATTAATTCTTTTGGTTACAAATATGTACATTTAAGTGCCAATCATTCAACTAGTGTTCATTAAACAATCACTCCATGCAAAGCATTGTGTTAGATGCTGTGGGAAGTAGCATGAGTAAGATACTTTCTTCAGGAAATGTGTGAAAGTGTACCTTATTCACTTTTTTTTTAATCTGAGATATTTTGAGCTGTTATGATTGGGTACATATCATCGCTGGAAATGATTCAGAACTACAAGATTTTTTTTTAATTTAACTGCATTTGTCTTCATGATCCATATAGTCAGAAGAACTTTGAACTTTCATGGAGTGTGAGTATAAAGCTCACCATGTATAAAACAGGAAAGTATTTGTTTGAGGTGTTTGAGATGGTGAAAGCTAATTTCCAGGTTGAAGTGAGTTATTTACTATCCTGTGATATAGTTAAATGTATGATCCTTCACTGATTTTTTCATATGGCCACAACTGGAATATACTTTACCATAGGCAGATATTGGTGTTTTTCTAATAAATGTTCCTATTGAAGGATGAAGAAACAAACAGTAAAAAAAAAAACTATAGGTTACTAAGAAGGAGAAAGTAAAAATAGCCTCTCAAAGTGACATCATGAATAAAGCACAGGACAAGGAGCCAGACGGATCTGAATTCAAATCCCCATTTCACACATTTACTAGCTTGTGTCTCTTAGCAAGTAAGTACACATCTTTGAACCTCCATTTTCTTCTCTGTGAAATGAGAATCATAGCTCAAAGGAATGTGAGGTTTACTTGAGCTGTTGACATAAAGTGTCATATTAGCTACTGTTTTGTCTTGAAATTTGAATTAAATTATTTTAGGCCTAATGAGCATTTGAAAATGATAAATGAGGTTGAAGAATGACCTCTCCATTTTTATTAGAGAATAGAAGCAGAGGAATGAGGTATCAATCCCATTTTAAATTAGCTTAGCCATGTTACTACAGCTTCCCTTCCCCAAATCAATATTCATTCTATGTTCTCTTTTTTTATTCTATAGGATTGTATGAAAACTTTCCAACCAATGCAGAACCAGAATGCTGTGATGTCAGATGGGGACTGTTATCAGATAATGAATCCAAAGGGACTACAAATATAAATGAATCGTGTCACAAAACATCGCTCACAGTTTCATCAGCATCAAGACTGTGCAATAGCAGACTCAAACTGTGTGTGCTTGTATTGATTCTCTTGCATACAGTACTAACAGTCTCAGCAGCACAGAATACAACAGGACTGGGTTTTGGCAGCATTACCACATTGGACGACAATTCAACCAACGAGGAATAAAGGAAAAGATATGTCACAATAGACATTCAGCAGGCCCACATGAAATGAATGACTGTAGTAAAAATGTAACAGAAACTGGGTGCTTTTACCCTTAAATTGCTTATAGCAAGGCCTTTGGGGTAAAACTTAAAAGACGGGCCAGAATCCAACCCACAAGGACACAAACACAGCTTTTTATTGACTAAAAGGCTGTATGGTGATTTAAATTTCTCACACCATTTTATACACTGTGTTTTAATGTTTGGAGTTTGGTTTTTGTTTTGTTTTGTTCTGTTTTTTGTTCTGTTTTTCCTTTTTGTTGATTTGTTTGGTTTTTTGCACTTGTTGATACAGGATCTTATTTTTTTGGGATGGTTTCTCAAAGCTAAACTAAGTCTTTTCACTGTCTATATATTTCTAGTCATTGTGTGTGTTCATCTGATAGTTCTGTCTTTTATGTCCTGTCAGTTTCTATTAGAGGAATGGTTGCTATGACTTCATGGCATAGCAAAAACAAAATAAAAACAAAAAAAACAAAAAAACAAACAAAAAAAAACAAACAAAAAAAAACAAACAAAAAACAAACAAAAAAAAACAAACAAAAAACAACAAAAAAAAAACCCAAAAACAAAACAACTCCCCATCCCACCCCCCCCAAAAAAAAAAACAAAAAAAAGAAGAAAAAAAGAAAAAAAAAAAGAAAAAACCTAACTGTCCCTTCTACCCGTGGAAACCATCTCCTTCCTCAAGCCCTTCCCTTTCCAGTCTCCTTCCCCTTCCCCTTAAGCAAACAACATCCGCTTGCTTCTGTCTGTGTAATCACAATGAATGGGCACACTTTATTGGTGTGACTCTGCCACTGTTGCACAAACCAGCTGACTGAGCAAACCCAAAGGGGCATGATGGGGGTTCCTTTTAGCTGAACAAACAAGTGCTCTCTATCTAAGGTGGAATCGGACAGTTAACAAAATTTTTACATAAAATAAAACAAAACAAAGCAAAAAAAAAAGCAAAAACAAAATCACTATAACAAACTGTGTTGCTCCAGTTCCCATTTCAAAGAAGTCCAGTCCTTTCTCACTGGTCAGTTGAACAGGAGCAGCCTTTTTTAGAATACAGTATGTGAAACCAGATAAGCTCACAAGTGGAGTAGTTGGAAGGCCTTCCTTTTGGAGGTATAAGGTTGGCATTCATTGTGAATTACGTTTTCAGTTCTGCAACAGTTATGTAACCAGCAAATATTTGTAATGTTTGGAAGAAGATAAATTCAAAAAAAATTATTGGCATCATTTTTCCCCTTTTTGGCAAAGAAAATAGAAAATACTCAAGCACCTATTGTGCAAAAGATAAATATGATTTTGAATCCATTATTTTTTGATATGTTGTTAAGAGCAACTCTAGTTATTAAGGGTGCACAGCAATGCATTAGCACAGATGAACAACCTGTTGTTGTTATTGTGGGTTTTTTTTTTAAATAAATAAGTCAGCTGTTTTCATTAGTGTGCAATAAACAGCTATCGTATCTAGCTATTAGTAGACTGGGGAAAAGATAAATCTGATTGCCATTTTCATTGCTTTTTTTGTGGGAACATTTCGCCCGCTGAGTGTATAAAAATTTTCTTTTTAAAAAGGCTTTTTAGGGTTTACAGTAGAATCAATGGAAGGAAATGTTATTAAGGGCTGTTTTTAAAAATAATAATAAAAATTTAAAAACAACAAACAAACTTTACATTCCTTCCTATTCTCTAACTACACCTGGGAAAGTGCACTTCAGAGACGTTTTCTGTGTAGCTGGGAGATGAAGGAAAAATATTTAAAAGAATAAAATGTTCTCTTAACAAATAAAGTTTAGTTACCAACTTTCTAGTTATGAAATACTTCTTGGTAACCATTTTTATTCTGAAAGAGTTTAATCCCTCCAACAGAGTAATTATCCTGCCACATAGCTACATATAGTAATGCATATTTTGTTTCAGAAAAATAAAATAGATTTCTGTTCCAATCTGTTCAAATTTAACAAAAGAAAAAAGTTACTCCTTAATAAAGTGATAGAATTGTTCAGATGTCAAAGTGCAAATATTTTATAAGAGTCTTTGTTTTGATAGTGTTTTGCTGAAGGACAATGATCTGTGCAAATAGGAAAAAAATGCACCTGAAAATGAAAACAAACAAAAAAAACCACAACATTTAACTCTTGCTTTATTTCCATTTTTCTCCCATTCAAACAAACAAAACTCTATTTTCATTCTAGGAAACACGGTGCTTTTTTCTCTGGATTGCTAAGGATGGAGAAGGGGCGGATTGGGGATGCGACACCTTTATTAATTGCATTGAACTGTTGCAAGTGTGGAAAATTTGTAGAAATAAACATTTAAAAAGCCTTAAATAGTGATAGAATGTAGATACCTTATTAGGGCAGGGATAGCCATTGAAAAGTTGTGGAGCAATAACTAGGCAGTGGTACAAGAATGCAGGATAGCTTCAGTCACTACTGAGAAAGCGCTTACCAGGTACGCTCTTGTTCAACTGACCTTCTAATTATAGTAATTATCTTGTGTGTATGGTCAGTAAACAGTTTGTTATAACCTTTATCTACCTCTGCTGTGCAAAGACCATTCAACAGTCTATTTTTTGTTGTTGTTCACAATGGATCATTTCCATCTTTTTAGGAATCTACCAATACAATAGTAGCAAGTTCTTTTCATCTCAATTTTACTGGCATTATCCAGAAGTTTTTCTCTCTAAGCACTGAACAAAGTGACCAAAAACAAAAAACAAAAAAAAAAAAACAAAAAACAAAAGAGAACGAGTGAGCGAGAGAGAAAATGAGTTATATTCACAGAATGGTACTTTATCCCTTCCTTTGTATTTTTAAAAATTATTGTTGATAAAGACTTTAAACAAAGAAATGAGACAGGTCTCTTCTACTGTCTGGTGTATTTGATGATATGGGGAAAAGACTGCTGATGGGAAAAAAAAGTTGTCACTGCATTACATGAATAGAAGTAGGGTCCAAATACATAATTATAGAAATTGAGTGAAATAATTGAGGCAAGATGGTACAGAGGAGAGCCCTGGTTTTGGAATCAAGAGATATGAGCTCAAATCTTGGCCCTGTACTTACTACCTGTGTGATGATGGGCAAGTCACTTGACCTCTTGGAGTCTCTGTTTTTTCCTCATATGTAAAATGAGGGAGTTGGACTATATGATTTTTAAAATCTATTCTAACTCTAAGTCCTATGACCCAATGAACATTGTCTTAATTGCAAAGTACAAATTTGGGAGCAAAAATGAATCCCTTATCTCCACCAAGTCAGCCTGCATTGAAATGGTTTATAAGTCCTGTTGTTTTCTATTTGTTTGTGTGTGTGTGTGTGTGTCAATTTATTTGGTTATTCTTATGATTTGGAAATTATCCCATGCTTGGTATGATTATTGCTGTGATGCGTGTAACTGCTCCAATATGGCGTCTCCACTCCAGCTGTGGGTGATGCAGCTTCTCTTGGTGGCAGCTGGGGAATCCTGTGTAGGCAATGACTCCTTTCTGAAATTAAGCAACATGTAATCATGTATGATGCAAGTTTCATTTCATCCATTTCTCTCATCTGTAATAGATTTCCCAGCACAAACTTGAGCATGCTTGATGTTGTGCACCTATTACTTTAACAAGAATAAATTCACCCCCTGCCCTTGCTGTACCTGTCATCTTGTTCCATTTCTCCTTGTACCGTATGTCTACTGCATACATGATAAAGAATTACAAAATTAAAATAAGTATTTCTGCAAGTTTAAAAAAGAAAAGAAAAACAAAGATTTATTTTATAATCCTCTGGATCAGATTTTCTCCCATGTCTATGATTGTCTCATTTTCTGCAAAAGTGAAATTTCAGAGTTTGTGCACTATGTCAACAGTGCTAAACCAAATGTCAGATAGCATAACTAGAGTTATATATTATTTCTTATTGCATTTATCTTTAGCAACATATAATGTAGGTTTTTTTCTTTCCCAAAGAGAAAGGTTTTGTTTGTTTGGGGTTTTTGTTTGTTTCTTGCAAATATAGTAAGTGGTCTGTTCTTCAACCAACCCAACATAATCAATAAGGGGGTTAGCATAATATTTTTGATTCATATTAATGTCTCTGCATAAAAAAGCATCACACAAAAAAGTTTTACCTGAATACTTACATGAATGATTAAAAAATTGTTTTCCCAAGAAAAATAGGTAGTATGGAGCTTAAAAACAAAACAACACAAAATGAAATGGTCACATAACCAAATACCTGGGAGAGTAGGTTAACGTTTGGTATGTCATGGGTTTCTGAATATCTGGTAAACATTAAATATAGTTGTTGGTGGTACTGCTTACTTTCATTACAGGAATCTACTCCATTATCAATGTTCTTGTTACAATAAACACTGCATCTGCACAATGAAAAAAAAAAGACACTAATGCTGCAGACAGGTATTTGATTATATATATATATATATATATATGCATATGTATATATAAAGAGAAGGGAGATTTATGTCTATGGCACATCTCTATGTAGATCTATAGATATATAATATATGTATATATATATATTTCATCAACCAAGTAAACCTTGAAAATGATATTTTTCCTTGATATAGCTTACATAGAGTATTCCTGTGAATTCCATTTTGTTTGCTATTATTTGGTAGCATGTTATTTTGAAAACTCAATCTATTGTGACATGGAAAACAGATCAAGGGAAACTTCTCCATTACTGAAGAAATAACAATCTGAAAGTGATAAAAATCTTCTCCATCTGCCAAGTCATGGTATTTGGAAGAGGATGGAGAGATGGCATCTGCCACTTAGTGACTAAGTGACGGAACAACACAATAGTTAAGGGTTAGGGAGCTAAAAAATTGGATGTGGTTCAAGATCATATCTACATTAATTTTAAAATTATGTGGCAGCATTTGCCACAAAACCCCTGGGAAATAGTTTATTTATTCATTTGAACAATGCTGATATTTCAGAAGTTTATAAATGAGCGTCTGGGTCCACTGAAAGAACTTAAGGTACAAAACGGACCAAATCAACTAAACAAACAAAATAAACCATTATAAAGCATGATTTAAACTATTTATCTGATGCTTAAACTTCATTACACCATATGGAAATATCTATCTAATACTACTTATTCAAGTGAAAACTGAGAGATTTTGACTGCTAGACATTTTTTTTCCTATACCACACCAAACAACTGCATTTTTAGAAATATCTAGAATAATAACCACATTTAATTTATTTCGATGATGTGTTGTGTAGATATCTCTTCATTCTCTACAGTCAAAAATATAAGTTTTTTGGAGGTAATAGACTTGTTATTATACTTTTAATAATCAAAAGATCAAGGGGAAGGAAGGAATGATCCCTTTAGGTAAAAGTTCTATGTCTAGTTTACAATGCAAGTGCAGATTTAAGTGCATTTCTCCATTCACCTTCTACCATACGGGATGCTTATAAAAGCGCTAAATAAACCAAATTTTTTTTTAATTACAAAAAAGATAATCACATTTCAGGGCATTTCTCCCTAAATTTGTTTCTCCATATTTCTTCTTTGTTCAACTTTTTTCTGTCTGGGGGGAAAGAGAAAAATAAGTTAACTATGGTTGGAGAATAGACCATACTGGCTATTTGAATTTACTTTCAAATCCTTTCAAATTTCCATCTGTGAAGTGAAATTACCTGCTTTAATGCAGGGGAAATACCCCTTCATGGGCTGTAGAGAACTATGCCTAGATTATTCTTTTTTAAGATTGCACAATTGTCTTCAATGATCTTATACTTACCATTGATTTTTACTTATCTGTTGTAGTCAAAGATTTTTTTTGGGTTGGGTTTTTGTTTTTGTTTTTGTTTTTGAGTACCTGCAACATCAATATACTTTGAAAGAGGTAAAACTGATGGACATAATATCATAAGCTAGGGAAGCCCTGGCTAATGGATCACTTGAATTTGGGAGTTCTGAGTTTCAGTAGGGTTAAAGCTTCTATCCATTCTAATTTTAGTTCCAATAAACTCAGGGTAGGGGGGATAGGTTGAGAGGAGTGGTAAACTGGCCCAAATTGGAAAAACAGAGCATATTAAAGCTTCCATGCTGATCTAGGCTATAAGTGGCCACTGAACTTTTAGCCTGAGTGAAATGGAGAGACCTAAGTTCAAGAAAAAGAAAGGTGGGAAGGAGCAGAAGGAGAGGAAGGAATAAAGGAAAGAAGGAAGGAAAAGAGGAAGAAGGAAGGAAGGAAGGAAGGAAGGAAGGAAGGAAGGAAGGAAGGAAGGAAGGAAGGAAGGAAGGAAGGAAGGAAGGAAAGAAGGAAGGAAGAAAGGAAGGAAGGAAGGAAGGAAGGAAGGAAGGAAGGAAAGGAGGGAGGGAAAGAGGAAGAAAGGAAGGAAAGAAGGAAGGAAGGTGGAAAAGAAGGAAGGAGAGAGGGGAAGAGAGAAGGAAGGATAGAAGGAAGGAAGGGAGGGAAGGATGAAAGAAGGAAAGGGGAAAAGAACAAAGGGAGGGAGGGAAGGAAGAAGGAAGGAAGGAAGGAAGGAAAGAGAAGGAAGGAAAGAAAGAAGAAGAGAAAATCATAGGTAAAATTAAAGAAAAATTATTTAACTTTAAAAAAACCTTCTGCTTTCTTCCTTCCTAAGTAAGCATAATAAACCAGCAGAAGAAAAAGTATGAGTCCAAAATTTAGCAGAACTAAAAAGCAGAGTTTCATTAGTATTTAAGAAATGACATGTAATGAGATTAGAATTAAAGACATTCTGAAAAACAAGGAGAAAATTGGAAAATGCTTTTTAAAGTAATCAGTTTTAAAGAGACAATGAATTTTTAGTTGCCTCTGGATTTCTTAGCTATTAAAATGAAAATAAACCAAATCTAGGCTATTTAATGATGATCATTCTTCCACTGGATTAAGGCTTCTATAGGTTAATTTAGAGGCAAAAGAAATTTGGAGGTTAATGAGAAATGATAGCTAAGTGGATTGTCTGGTTAAACTAGCCAGTATTGCTTGACTGATTCCCAGATTACAAAAATGCTGCTTTTGCCTCAAGTTACAAAAGTTTTGTATCCTTGGTCAAGGATTATGCCACCTGCAATTAATATAGTAAAGAATTCCAAACTGACCCTGTGAAATTGGTTCTTTCCTTTGTTGGAAGAGGTATTAGAATCGTTTTGATTGCATCTCTTTTAGTCTTGAGATTAGATTTGATTTCCCTTGCCTTGCAATAAAGTCTGCTTTGGGGTCTTGCCTGCTCATTTGCAAATTAACTGAAGTGTTATAAACCTGAAAAAACAATGTGCTCCAATGCTCTAATTTTTCACAATTTATAGGTATTTCAGCAGATCAAGAGAAACAATATGAAATAGAAAAAAAAGGAAAACTTAGCAGTAGCATGTGGTTAGTTAAAATAAATGCAAACTGAATATTTTTCTCCACTTTCCCCCTTCTCTTTACCTTTATTCCTCTCTTCATGAAGCTAATTTTTTCTCTGGATCCTAAAAAGGTTTGTTGGCTTGTTTATTCAAATTTCTACATGTTCTACATTTGCACTTTTCCTTGAATAAATTAAGGAGGACATATGCTTTGCTAAGTTTGGGAAAAACAATCATTTATTAAACACCCATTCTATAGCAGGAGACTATAATCTAAATCTATGTCATCCTTTCCATCTCCTTGGAACTCCTTTATTACTTCATATAATTTGATTTTCGAATGTGGAAGATACATAAACAAGTGTTTCACCATTAAGCAGTTCCCTGAAGTCAAAGAAGAGCTTTGAAGACAGTTCCAGAGAAGGAAGTGACAACATTTCAATTCAATGAACAGCTTTCTAGAACATCTTGCAACTCTGAAAGAAGATGCTTACTTGCCTTATTAAGAGGTCTCAAGGGCTGTTAGGTTCAAATAGGTTAAAAAGAAAACTACAGAAATCATTGTCATGTTCTTTTAAATCATATTTGTTAAAATCAGCCATTTAAGAGATCAATTTATTAGGGGGGAGGGGTCTTTAAGCACTGAACAATGTGTTAAACTGAGAGATACCAACTACTCACTTCCAAGATAAAAATAAAATTTAACAAGACAACCAGGTTGAATTAGATCAACTGTTTTACAAATAATTGGTCCAATTAAGTATAAAGATTTCAATCCTTTTATCTTAAGCTGGTATATTGGGAAAAGCACAGGATTTGGGTTTCCTCATTTATAAAAAGAGGCTTCCATAACATGACCTTTAAAGTAATACTAAATCTGTCTATCAGTCTTCTTTTCTTTCTGTATTATTTGAATGTTTCCTAGCCATGTCAGTTTGTTTGAACAATAGTGCAAAATTTAGTATGTTTCAACTCACTTTATGATTGAGCAATTAAACCAAAAAGATCAGTATTTAGTATGCAGGTTACAGAAATGATTGCAACAATACATTTGCCCAATATATATGGACAAATATACTTCCAACCAATTGGGCCTCAGAAGAAGAGGGTACTTAAAAATGAAATCACATGATCAGTCAAAGATACTACCAAGGTTATTGCTTTGAAATCTACAAAGGATTTCTTAAGTTTCACACCCCAAAATTATTGAGGTCCAGAGATGAATTATTAATTTCTTTTTCTTTTTAATTTTGTTCCCTTCCTCAAAATCTATTGGGCATACACTGATTTATGAAAAATGATGAGATCTTGCAGAAAAGATGGGGGAAAAAAATCAAATTCAAAGTATTCAAAAGATCAGTTTTTTTGAGACTGCAAATAAAGCTCTATGCAAAAGTCACATTGAGCCAGAGCTGAGGGCTTTGATTTGATAAGACCTTTTTTGTTTTTTTTAATTTTGAAAATTTAAAAATGCAATTCAGGGTTTTAATATGCAAAAAATAATTATAGCCCAGATGAATTCAAGTGGAAGATATACTAAAATTTTTATAATTTAAAAATTTTGAATTTGGGATTTTTTTATACTTTTTTTTTATTCTTAAAATATAGCTGTTTATTTATCTCATGCATTTTTTCAGAAGCTGCCTTTTTGTAGCTTTTGTGTGCTTTCAAAAATTTACATGGAACTATGCAGCTACAAATTATATGCTTATGTTAATTAAAGAATTTGCAATTAAAATTATTCTACTTTTCTGTTATCCCCAATATGTATGAAACTAGAAAATCATGTTGTTACAGATTTAATTACCCTTACTATTTGGTTTCTTTCATTTTCTCTCTCTCTCTCTCTCTCTTTCTCTCTCTCTCTCTCTCTCTCTCTCTCACTTTCTCACACGTCATATTTCAAGACTGCATTTCATCTGAAATGGACTTAAATGGAATCAGTGTTTTGTTTTGTTTTTTTTTAACCATGGGGAATGTCCTATTAATTCTTAGCATTTAAAATTTGAAAGCTAAATGGGCCTGTCAGGAAAAAATATTTTAAAAATATGAAATGTAATATTATATTAAATATTATATTATTATAGCAAATTTAGATGAGCAACTAATACTCCTTAATTTTTTTTTACTGAGAACTTTGATGAAATAATTTATTACAACTCACAAAAAATCTTGTATTCAAAATGACAAAGGGAAACTGTTGAAGATTGCGGGGAAAAAATGACTAAAATAAGGCTCTAATAAGAATAAATTTAAAGATGCAACCAGTAAGTCTGACTTTTTCCAGGTTAGGGTTCTGGGCTTGAATAACTTTCCTATATGATGCATAGGAAAATTACTTTTGAAAATTAAATTAAAAAACTATACCTTTTGCCTCAACTGAAAATTGAATTCTCACAAAATTTAGTTTAATTTTTTGATGAAAAATTATCCTCAAGCAATTTTCCTCTTTATATTTTTCTTTAATGTAAACATAACTTTATTTGTTTCTGAGCCCTGAATATTTTCACAAGATTTCAAATATTATACCTTTTGTGGGGGAGGGGGCAAAATGAAGATGTGTTTCATAAAGCTAAAAAAGATGTACTATATTAGCTTTCATTATTAAAATAAGTATATCCATTTCCTTTGCTTTATGCAATTACAAAAAAAGGAAAGTATGGCAATTGAATTTTATTTTCTGTAATCTATTACAATGCTATTACATACAATTATATATACAAAAATACATTACATACATTAATATAATCTATTGCAATCTATATCTGTTACAATACTATAGTATTGTGAGAGCCAACACATACCTGTATTTGCATTAAAAAAACTTGAATTTAATTTTTTATACTGTTTTCCTTTACTATTTCGAATCCTGTGTTTTTCTCATCAAAAGTGGGAATGAAATTAAAATAAATTTTAAAAAGTAGGATGACACTCCATGGGAAAAAGATGAGATTTCAGGATATTCTTTTGCTTTTGTGTTTATGGGAAGATGCCACACAGAACTACATTCATCATTATTCTATCGGATCATGATATTTCTGCCTGAAACTATAAGGATTTGAAGCCCCTCTCTTGGAAAACATGGAAAGAAGGGAGGAGAGATGAGATCAAATATGCTATGGTCAAAACTAAATTGGATGGAGACAGGAACAGCTAGGTGGTGTTTATTATTTGCTCAAAATAAATTACATTTCTTTGAGGTAAAATAGGATTTCTTACTAAAATATAGATAAGAATATTATTCACATGAACATTTGCTTTCCTTTCAATAGGTAACAGGGGAATGGAGTGTCAAGACTCAGTCAGGGAAGACAACTTCTTGATTTCAAATCTGGCCTTTAATATTTATTAGCTGTTTAACCCTAGACATTTGCCTCAGTTTCCTTATCTATAAAATGAGAATCTTTGCCAAGAAAAGACCAAAAGGTATCATGAAGAGTCAGACACAAGTGAACAACTAAAATTAGATGAAGTTCTAAGAAAAGCAAGAAGACATGACTGAAGAAATAGAAAAGTTAATTATAATTTTCCTATTTGAGAAAAGATTAATTTTTATTTAATTTATCCTGTCAAATTCACATAAGCATGTTTTAATTGTGTCTTTCATATGAGTATAAAATCTTTATCTCATATATTTACATATAAATAATTTGTATATTTACTTTTTTTTTTTTGGACTGGACCTTGATTTCATTGATATAGTAACACATGTTCATAATTCTCTTTCCCAAAGTCAATTTGAAACTGCTCTTCAAATTTTAATCCTGGAGAGTTGTCTGGGAACTCTGAATATTTGTGACCTGCCCATAGGCAGATAGGATTAAAAATCAGAATATGACCAATAAATTTATGACCTTCCAGTATATTATTCAAACTACTCTGTGTGTGTGTGTGTGTGTGTGTGTGTGTGTGTGTATGTCTAGGTTTCTGTATCTTAGTCTAAAAGTATAGTGGCTGGCCCAATTCCAATACTGATTGGTATGGAAGCTTTGATCTGCTCTGTTTTTCTCTGGACCAGGTTGTTCCAGTCAGGTATGCCAGTGGGCTCTCCATTCTACAGGGCTTACCACACTGGTACCAGACTTAGTATAGATGCTTGGTGGGCTTTAGCCTTATTGCTGCTTAAAGCTCCAAAACTTATTTGATCCACTGGTCTTAGCCTCAGGCTCCATGGAACTAGAGGTGGTCTAGACCACCTCTACCATAGAGGTCTCTCTACAGGTCTACCATACCTCTCTCTTGTTCTCTGAGCAGCCACCTACTTTTCTAGCAAGCATTTCCTTGATGCTATTTTATATCTCTTCTTACCGATTATTTCTTGTTCATGAACTGCAGACTACTTATTTGCACTGTACATTTTTTCTGTTTTATTTTGATTCACTAACATTTTCATTCTTAGAAGAATATTATATTCAATGATTGACATATCATTAAAAGGATGTTTGTATGGATGCATATGAAATTACTGACATGGCTATTCCCTCTAAGGAAGGAATTTACAATTGCTCCTCCTTAAACTGTGTCCCATCCTCCTCTTTCAAAGGAGGTCACTTGCTAACAGCCTTTTTCCAGCTCTTTAGACATTATGTGAATAACAATGATGCCTGCAGGTTATTTAGTGTTATCTTTTGCTATTTTTGTCTTGTAGATAATATTCCTTATGATCCTTCTTTTGAACAGTTCTTCATAGTGTAGGTCATTCATGCCCATTGTTTATCTCTTAATAATTCTTACATAATTTTTCCTTGATCTATTTTCCAGGTCAATTTTTTAACAAAGTTTTTCACATATTTTTTTCTATTTTTGCATTCTTTTGACTTTTTAAAAATATTTATTGATATTCCATGGAGTCATTAGTTTTAATTTGGCCACTTCTAATTTTTGAGAAGTTATTTTCTTTAAATAGATATTGTGCCTTCTTTGCAAAACTGTTCTTTTTTTTTGATGTTTCTTGCATAGATCTTATTTCTTTTTCCATTTTTCCCCTCTATCACTTTTATTTGGCTTTTAAAATCATTTTTACTCTTTTAAAAATATCTTTATCTTTACAAAGATATAAAAATATCTAAAAAAGATATTTTAAAAATATCTTTATTAAAAATTCTTTTTGAGCTTATGTTCAATCTGCTTTTTTCTTTTCTTTTCTTTGTTTTTTTTTTGAGGTTTTGCTTATAAATGCTTTCAGATCGTCTTCTTTTGTGTTTAGTTGTGGGTTTTTTTGTTTTTGTTTTTGTTTTTGCTGAGGCATTTGGGATTAAGTGACTTGCCCAGGGTCACACAGCTAGGAAGTGTTAATGTGTCTGAGGCCAAATTTGAACTCAGTTCCTCCTAACTTCAGGGCTGATACTCTATTCACTGGCCACCTAGCTGCCCCCGTGTTTAAGTTTTAAGCTTCCTTGCCATTATAATAACTCTTTATGATCAGTTTTTGGTTTTTCTGTGTTTTTTGTGGTTCATTCTTTTACCCTATTTCTTGACTTTGGACTTTATATTTTTGCATATCTTTGGGGAGGAATGTTTGACCTGAGCAGCCATGCTTTTATCTCCTGCTGCTTTCATAGTTCAGTCTGGACCTATTACTTCAAGTGCTTCCAAAGTGTTGTGAGGCAGGGAAGTATCTGTTCTCTGTCCTCCTGATCACAGCATTGTAACATCCTGCCTCAAGCTTCAGTCTCTTGGCTTACGTGTGATTAAGACTATTGACAGACAGCTACTTTTTAGCCTGCTGGGAAGTTTTGCAGTTGACTGAATGAACTGTCAGATCCCCTTTGGTCTTGGCCTTTTAAGTTTAGAACTAAGTCACCATTTTGCTCCTAGTCTTAAAACTACAGAATTAAATTTCTGGAACTTGTTCCTCGATCAGTACTCAACTAGAGCCTACACTCACTCTCAATTGCTTTTCTCCACTTTGGATGTGCAACTTGGAACTAAGTAATGGACAACAGAGATGTCATATGACATGCATTCCTAACTTCCAGCACTTCTTCTGGGATCCCCTGTTACCTCTTTCTTCCCTGTGCTTCTTGTAACTGGTATTTTGTAGACCCCCTTAACTTCCCTGGGTGCTAGAATGCACCTTGCTGATGCTCCCATTCCTGATGATCTGGGATCTTGGCCAGTCTTCACCCTAGCATCTGCAAATCTCTGTCTTCTTACACTGTCCCAGGCTAGAAAAAAATAACTTTTCAGATTTGTTCATGACTTTCTTCATTAGGATTCAATCTGGCCCATTTTCTGTATTATGGTATAGATGTGTCTAGAAAGCTAAGCAAAAATTCTCTCTCTTTACTATCTTGACTCTACCTCTTGTACCTTTTGTCTTTCCATTTCTTTTTGAGTGACCTGTAACTTTAATTTTTCAAGACTATTATATTCCATGATTCATAGTTACTCAACATGACTAGAAAAAAAATATGATGCTGAAGATGGGTCTTTATTTCTGGGAGGAGGTTGGGATCATTAAAAGAATCTAACACTCTTCTGTTTAATTCATTCCATTTCTTTATATATTTGTAGTGCCTATCTATGTCATGATGAAAATAAGGACATAGTAAGAGAACACTTATCTGTTCTTGATTAATTCAAGCCACCTTCTCCAGATGAATTTGAGTCTTCAGGTCCTGAAAGAACAGGCAAGTATGATTGCTAAACAACTCTTTTGAAAGATTGTAGGAAATAAGAATTACTATAAAACAGAAAAAGAGTAAATGCAGTACAACTTTCAAAAAGGGAAAGAAAGCAGAAAATGAAAACTCTAGGCCACTAATGATTCTATTTCTGGAAAAATTCAGGAATGAATTATAAAAAAGATTGTTGCCAAAGATGTAGAAAGAGTAGTGCTAATAAAGAGTCAGCATAGCCACATTAAAGGCAAGTCACATCAGAATTACTTTGTTTCATTTTTGACAATTAGTTAACTAATTAGTAGATAAGATTTATGCTACAAATAAAGTAAGCTAGATTTTAGCAGAATTTTTTGATATAATATTTCATGTTATTCTTGTAGAGTAGATGAAAAGATATGGGTTAGATGATAATACAATCAAATAGATATAAAAATGGAATGTCAGACTCAAAGAGTTAATAATTTAGTATGATCTTGGCTAGATGTCTCTATTAAAGTATCTTAGGAATATGGGATTGGCTCTATGCTATTTAATATTTTTTATCAATTACTTGGATAAAGACATAAATGATCTGCTCATCAATCTTCAAATGACCCAAATCTGGGAAAGATAGCTAACACACTGGTTGATAGAATCTGGATGAAAAAGGATCTTGGAAGATTAAAACAATGGACTGAATCTATATAAGATGAAATTCAATAAAGATAAATGTAAAGTCTTGTATTTAGATAAAAAAAATCAACATCTCTAGTATAATATTGGGGAAGTATGGATAAAAATCATAGATTTTAATTGACTATAAGTTCAATTTCAATTAACCATGTGATGTGGCAGCCAAGAAAACCTAACACACTCTTGACCTGTATTAAGGAAGAGACACAGCATGAAAGGAATAGGGAAGTCCCACTTCACTCTAACTTTATCTGGCCTCATCTGTAGTATTCTGGCCATCATAGTTTAAGGATATTGATAAGGTTAGAGAGTATTTAGAAGAAAATAACCAAAATAATGAAGGACTTTGAGTTCATAACAAATAAAGATCATTTGAAGAAACTGGGCAAGTTATCAAGTAGTTTTGATGGGCAATCATATGAAAGGAGGATTGGACTTGTTCTGCTGGCCCCAAAGAAAAGAAACAGAAGCAGTGGATAGAAGTTGCAATGAGTTCCATTTAGATTTGCTGATCAAGAAAACATCTGAACTAAATAGTGCTGTCCAAAGGTGAATGGACTAACTAAAACTAAAAAAAAAAAAGTGGTTTCCCCCTTCTTGGAAGTTTTCAAGAAGAAGGTGGATGATAATTTATTGAGTATATGATAGTTCCTTTCATATATGGGTTGGACCATTTGAGTTTCCTTTCAACTCTGAAATTTGTGATTCTGCGAGCCATAAGGAATACTTCTATTTGTACGTTTTCCATGATGCTATTGAGATTACCTTTGGAAATCATTCCCTTTTCTATTATGTGCCTCAGATTTTATTAATAATCATAATATAAGAGAACAAAGTTATCACTGCATTTGCTTCTAACAAAGAATCTTTTATGATCCTTAATAAATATTTTAATAAGTGGGTTTGAGTCAGGTCAATCCCGGGTAATTCCAATATTAGAACAAAATGAAACACTTGTAAGTCATTCAAGTTAACAGAAGATTTACTTAGCCATACTGGACAAGGATATTTAATAAATATAGATGTTGTGGATGCCTGGAGTTGATTCATCTGAGTGAAGCTCCCTTGCCTGAGTTTACTATCATGGTCCACTAGCCAAATTTCATTTCAGTAGTGGCTGTTAAAAATGTCAGTCCTTAACCTCATGAGAGAACCAATCTAAATGGCTCAGAAAAGAGATTCCTGGTGGGAAGATGACTTCAAATCCCATTTTACCCACTTATTAGCTGTGTAAAGCTGGGCAAGTCATTTATCAGCCTCAGTTTCCTCATTACTAAAATGAAGAAAATAAAAGCATTTACTTCATAAAGTTGTTGTGTGGGTCAAAAAAAATCCAGCAAGGAACATGTAAAATATTAATAAATCATTATTATTATTGCTACTTAACAAGTTCTTCCTTCAGAAATATATGCCATCTCAGTGCCTTTTTTTCTGGCTGCCAGATAGGGATTCCATTCTTGCCCCAATTCTTAGAATCCCAAGCTTTCTTTCTTTTTTTTTTATTTTTTTTTATTTTTAATTTTTATTTTATTTGCATAACATATGTGTGGGTAATTCTTCAACAATAACCCTTACATAGCTTTCCGTTACAAATTTTTCCCCCAACTCCCCACCCCTCCCCTAGATGGCAGGATATCCACTACATGTTAATTATGTTAAAATCTTGGCAAATCGAATATATGTATACATATTTCCAAACTTATCATTGGTGTGCAAGAAAAATCTTATCTACACAAACGATATATCAGATAAAGGAAACACAATATAAGCAAACATCAATCAAGGAGTATGAGAATGTTATGTTGTGGTCCACATTTCGCATCCCTCTCTCTGGGTGTATATGGCTTACTTCAGTGAACAATTGGAGGTGGTTTGAAACATTTCATTGTTGAAGAGAGCCATGTCCATCAGAATTGATCGTCATATAGTACTGTTGTTGCCGTGTATAATGATCTCCTGGTTCTGCTCATTTCACTCAGCATCAGTTCATGTAAGTCTCTCCAGGCCTCTCTGAAATCATCTTGCTGGTCATTTCTTACAGAACAATAATATTCCATAATATTCATATACCATAATTTATTCAGCCATTCTCCAATTGAAGGGCATCTATTCAATTTCCAGTTTCTAGCCACTACAAAAAGGGCTGCCACAAACATTCTTGCACATGTGGGGCCTTTTCCTTCCTTTATGATTTCTTTGGGATATAAGCCCAATAGAAATGCTGCTGGGTCAAAGGGTATGCACAGTTTGATAACTTTTTGAGCATAGCTCCAAATTGTTCTCCAGAATGGCTGTATCCGTTCACAGCTCCACCAACAATGCATCAGTGTCCCAGCCCTCCCACAACCCCTCCAACATTCATCATTAACTTTTCCTGTCATTTTAGCCAATCTGACAGGTGTGAAGTGGTATCTCAGGGTTGTCTTGATTTGCATTTCTCTGATCAATAGTGATTTGGAGCACCTTTTCATATGACTATAAATAGTTTTAATTTCATCCTCTGAAAATTGTCTGTTCATATCCTTTGACCATTTATTGATTGGAGAATGGCTTGAATTTTTATAAATATGAGACAATTCTCTATATATTTTAGAGATGAGACCTTT
>JAJPUD010000097.1:768710-803009 GCA_023553655.1 Myrmecobius fasciatus | reverse complement strand
CATCTATTCAATTTCCAGTTTCTAGCCACTACAAAAAGGGCTGCCACAAACATTCTTGCACATGTGGGGCCTTTTCCTTCCTTTATGATTTCTTTGGGATATAAGCCCAATAGAAATGCTGCTGGGTCAAAGGGTATGCACAGTTTGATAACTTTTTGAGCATAGCTCCAAATTGTTCTCCAGAATGGCTGTATCCGTTCACAGCTCCACCAACAATGCATCAATGTCCCAGCCTTCCCACAACCCCTCCAACATTCATCATTAACTTTTCCTGTCATTTTAGCCAATCTGACAGGTGTGAAGTGGTATCTCAGGGTTGTCTTGATTTGCATTTCTCTGATCAATAGTGATTTGGAGCACCTTTTCATATGACTATAAATAGTTTTAATTTCATCCTCTGAAAATTGTCTGTTCATATCCTTTGACCATTTATCGATTGGAGAATGGCTTGAATTTTTATAAATATGAGACAATTCTCTATATATTTTAGAGATGAGACCTTTATCAGAACCCTTAAATGTAAAGATGATTTCCCAATTTATTGCTTCCCTCCTAATCTTGTCTGCATTGATTTTGTTTGTACAAAAACTTTTTAACTTAATATAGTCAAAGTTATCTATCTGGTTTTCAATTAAAAGTTCCAGTTCTTCTTTGGACATAAATTTATTCCATCTCCACAGGTCTGAGAGGTAAACTATATTATGTTCCTCTAACTTGTTTACAAAATCACTCTTTATATCCAGATCATGAACCCATTTAGATCTTATCTTGGTATGTGGTGTTAGATGTGGGTCAAGCCCTAATTTCTTCCACACTAGTTTCCAGTTTTCCCAGCAGTTTTTGTCAAATAGTGAATACTTATCCCAAAAGCTGGGGTCTTTGGGTTTATCAAAAACCAAATTGCTATAGTTATTGCCTAGTTTGTCTTGTGATTCTATCCTATTCCACTGATCGACTACTCTATTTCTTAGCCAGTACCAAATGGTTTTGATGACCGCTGCTTTATAATATAGTTTTAGATCTGGTACAGCAAGTCCACCATCTTCAGCCTTTTTTTTTCATTAATCCCCTTGAAATTCTTGACCTTTTGTTTTTCCAAATGAACTTTGCTACTATTTTTTCTAGATCTGTAAGATAATTTCTTGGGAGTTTGATTGGTATGGCACTAAATAAGTAAATTAGTTTGGGTAGTATTGTCATTTTTATTATATTCGCTCGTCCTACCCATGAGCATTTTAAGTTTTTCCAATTGACTAGGTCTGATTTGATTTGTGTGGAAAGTGTTTTGTAATTTAGTTCATATAGTTCCTGACTATCCCTTGGCAGATAAATTCCCAAATATTTTATACTATCAACAGTTATTTTGAATGGAATTTCTTTTTGTATCTCTTGCTGCTGAACTTTATTGGTAATATATAAAAATGCTGATGATTTATGTGGATTTATTTTGTATCCTGCCACTTTGCTAAAGGTGTGAATTGTTTCTAGTAGTTTTTTAGTTGAGTCTCTAGGATTCTCTAAGTATACCATCATGTCATCTGCAAAGAGTGATAATTTGGTTTCTTCACTACCTACTCTGATTCCTTTTATCTCTTTTTCTTCTCTTATTGCTAAAGCTAACATTTCTAATACAATATTAAATAGTAATGGTGACAGTGGGCAGCCTTGTTTCACTCCTGATCTTATTGGGAATGGTTCTAGTTTGACTCCATTACATATGATGCTTGCTGAAGGTTTTAAGTAGATACTACTTATCATTTTAAGGAAAAGCCCATTTATTCCTGTACTCTCCAGTGTTTTTAATAGGAATGGGTGTTGGATTTTATCAAAGGCTTTTTCTGCATCTATGGAGATAATCATATGATTTTTATTAATTTGGTTATTAATATAATTGATTATGCTAATAGTTTTCCTAATATTGAACCAGCCCTGCATTCCTGGTATAAATCCTACTTGGTCATGATGTATTATCCTGGGGATGACTTTCTGTAATCTTGTTGCTAAAATCTTATTTAAAATTTTTGCATCAATATTCATTAGGGAAATGGGTCTATAGTTTTCTTTCTCAGTTTTCTCCCTACCTGGTTTAGCTATCAGCACCATATCTGTGTCATAGAAGGAATTTGGTAGTACACCTTCTTTCCCTATTTTTTCGAATAGTTTATATAGTATTGGGATTAATTGTTCCTTGAATGTTTGGTAAAATTCACATGTAAATCCATCTGGTCCTGGAGATTTTTTCTTAGGGAGTTGATTAATAGCTTGTTCTATTTCTTTTTCTGAAATAGAATCCCAAGCTTTCTTAAAGACTCATTTTAAATATCTCCTTTTATTAAATCAGAACTTTTTAACTCTTTTTTGTGCCATGTACTTTTGCAAGTTTTGGGAAGCTGATGTATTGCTTCTCAGAATAATGTTTTTCATAATTGAAAGAAATGTTACATGTTTGTTGGAGGTTAGAGAAAATAAATATGTATTTTCCCTATCCAGGTACACAAATCTTTTGATAGAAATCGATTCATGAATACTAGGATTCAAAGTCAAGAATTTCATCTTCACAACTTTTAATGCCCCTTTCCGCATTACCTTTTTCTTATATATATACTTGGTTTCTATTTCTATATGTACATACTACTTCCATAGTAAACTCCTTGTTTACAGGGAGTTGTTCTGTTTTTGTCTTTATAACAACAGTACCTAGGACTGAAATTGCTATATAGTAGTTGCTTAATAAAAAAAAAATGCTAATATATTAATTGACATGAAAATGTGCAGTTTTTGAATATCTAAAGTATTGGACTCATTTAATTATTGATTTTGAATCACAGTTCCCAGCACATAATTCATTATTTTCCTCTGATTATTCAGATGTTTTTGCTTTCAACTTGACAGAATCGACAATGTAAAAATCATCTCCCCAATATAAATCATGCTATAAAAAACAAGTTTAAGAATCATTGGTTAAGTAGCCTTATAAGGACTATTACTAAGTGAATTGAATTATTGACAGTTATAAGTAGTATTACATAAAGGATTCTCTATTTCAATTAAAAAAGGTAAACAGTAAATAATTATAATATACTAAAGTAAGTACATCTATTGTGGCAGGAGAGAAAATTCATGATGCAAAAGGTAAGCTAATCATCCATTCATTATATATTGATACTAAAGACAGTATTTTTTTTATTTCTGGTGAAAATTTATTGGTAAAAATACTAAATCATGTTTTGCTCTTTTCTGCCTTCAATCAACTAATCAATCAATCAAGCACTAATTAGTTATCTTTTAGGCTAAGCTCTATGCTAAGCAGTAAGGATATAACAACAAAAGTGAAATTGACCCTGTCCTCTAGGAGCTTACATTTTAATGAATACATATATTTATATTCATAATGTATAAAAGTAATACAAGGTAACTAAAGGAAAAAAGTGTCTGAGTAGTTCAGAGAGGCAGGTCAGGAAAAGCTTCCTGTAGAAGGCACTGCTTGAGCTGAATCTTGGATGGAAGCATGGATGAAACAATATGAAGATTTAAAGAGCCTTCCAAGTATATGCAAAGGCATAGAAATCTTTCACCTTTTTTTGACTGACTAACCACTTTTTCTGCTCATTCTCTTTGGAAGAAATCTTAGATCTCATCCTGACTGGGTCTATTACAAGTCTATTTTATCTAATACAAACTGGGGACTCAATTTTGCACAGACATTCTTTTTACTCTTTTTGAATCTTCCTTCTTCCTTTTTCCTCTTCCTCCCCTTCCCCATAAGTTATAGCAGCTCTACTTAATCTTACTTCTTCTTCTCAAGTGTTAACTTCCTATTTCACTGCTATATATACTGACTTTCCTCAGCTTCCATCCTTTACTCACCTATGCTTCTCTAAAATGTCAGCTGTTTTTCACCGCATTCCTTCTAGTCCTAAGCTGTGAGATGCCCTTCATCTTTGCCAAGGTTAACCCTCTGCATAAGCTTTTGACCCAATCTTCTTGGTGAAATTTCTCTGTTCCTTTAGCATATAAATGCAAACACTTTTCTTTTTTTATTAAAGCTTTTTATTTGCAAAACAATGCATGGGTAATTTTTCAACATTGACTCTTGCAAAGCTTTCTGTTCCAAATTTTCCTCTCCTTCCCCCCACCCCCTCCCCTAGATGGCAGATAGTCCAATACATGTTAACTATGTTAAAATATATGACAAATCCAATAAGTATATACATATTTGTACACTTATCTTGCTGTACAAGAAAAATCAGATCTACAAGAAAAAAAACTGAGAAGGAAAACAAAATGCAAGCAAACATCAACAGAAAACATGAAAATGTTATGTTGTGGTCCACACTCAGATCCCACAGGCCTCTCTCTTGGTGTATATGGCTTTCTTCATCACTGAACAATTGGAACTGGTTTGAAACATCTCATTATTGAAGAGAGCTATGTCCATCAGAATTGATTATTGTATAAGTCTTGTTGTTGCTGTGTTTAATGATCTCCTGGTTTGGCTCATTTCACTTAGCATCAGTTCATATAGGTCTCTCCAGGCCTTTCTGAAATCATCTTGTTGGTCATTTCTTGCAGAACAATAATATTCCATAACATTCATATACCATAACTTATTCAGCCATTCTCCAATTGATGGGCATCCCTTCAGTTTCCAGTTCCTAGCCACTATAAAAAGGGCTGCCACAAACATTTTTGCACATGTGGGTCCCTTCCCCTCCTTTAAGATCTCTTTGGGATATAAGCCTAATAGAAACATGCTGGGTCAAAGGGTTTGATAACTCTGGGACTAGTTCCAAATTGCTCTCTATAATGGTTGGATCCATTCACAGTTCCACCAACAATGTATCAGTGTCCCAGTTTTCCCAAATCCCCTCCAACATTTCTCATTATCTTTTCCTGTCATCTTAGCCAATCTGACAGATGTGTAATGGTATCTCAGAGTTGTCTTAATTTGCATTTCTCTGATCAATAGTGATTTGGAGCCCATTTTCATATGACTAAAAATAGTTTCAATTTCTTCATCTGAAAATTGTCTGCTCATATCCTTTGTCTATTTATCGAATGGAGAATGGCTTGAATTCTTATAAATTTGCATCAATTCTCTATATATTTTCAAAATGAAGCCTTTATCAGAACCCTTAAATGTAAAAACGATTTCCCAATTTATTGCTTCCCTTCTAATCTTGTCTGCATTAATTTTGTTTATACAAAAACTTTTTAATTTAATATTATCAAAATTATCTATTTCTTCAATTAAGAGTTCCAGTTCTTCTTTGGACACAAATTCCTTCCTTCTCCTATCCTATGTTCCTCTAATTTGCTTATAATATCACTCTTTATATCTAAATCATGAACCCATTTAGATCTTATCTTGGTATGTGGTATTAGGTGTGGGTCAAGCCCTAATTTTTTCCATACTAATTTCCAATTTCCAGCTGTTTTTGTCAAATAGTGAGTTCTTATCCCAAAAGTTAGGGTCTTTGGGTTTGTCAGACACTTAGATTTCTATAGTTATTGCCTATTTTGTCCTGTGATCCTATTCTATTCCACTGATCGACTACTCTATTCCTTAGCCAGTACCAAACAGTTTTGATGACAGCTGCTTTATAATATTGCACTTCGCTTTTCAAAATGACAACCAGTCTAGAGTTTAATAGTTGGTTGAGGTTCATAGGAAGATTAGAGGACTTTTGACAGGGCAACTAATTAGTGTCAGAAGTAGGATTTGGACCTAAGTCTTCCTGACTCCAAATCAAGCAGGATATCTACTATATTTACCACTTCTATAGATCTCCCTTATTTACAAAATAATAATAAAAATAGCCAGCACTTTAAATTTTGCAGAATATTTTACAAATGTTACCTCATTTTACCCCTACAATAACCCTGGGGAATATGTTGTTAAATGTATCTTTATTTTTCATTTGAGGAAACTGAGCTAGGCAGAGATTAAGAAACTTGAGGAGAGTCACAGGACTAGTAAATGTCTGAGCCAGAATTTGTACTTACTTTTTCCTTATTCCAGGTACAATGTTCTATCTACTAGGTTATTTATCTTCATCATACTGTCCTCTTAAATTATCATTCTGTCTCTTCCTCATTATCTCTTCCCACACTATATCTAGCACAAAATAGGTGTTTAATAAATATTTTATTCAATGACTGGCTATTGACTGATGCCAAACTTTGAGAAAGAATACTACCTCAAATTTCTCTTTACCCAATCATTCTATAATCCCTCACAATCTGGCTTTTATCTGTAAAACCCTACTGAAGCAGTTTTCAGTCAATCCAATAACACTATTTTTCAGTCATATTGTTTGATCTGGTCTACAAATTTAGCATTCCTTAATACTATTTCCTTCCTTGCATTCTGATGCACTTCTTTATCCCATGAATCCCCTTGTACTTCTTTAACTGCTCCTCTGGAACTTTTTCTTTTTTACCCTATGAAAATTCCTCCAAAGGTATTCCTTAGGCCTTCTTTTCTTTCTACTCTCTTGAATGGGAATCTCATCTATTTCCATGACTTTAGTGAACGATGAAAATGACTACCAAATCCATATATCTACCTTCAACTATTTCCTAAATTCCAAATCCTTTTTTACTCACTGAATTTCTAAATTTGAAAGTTCCATTGGAACTTTCAACTTATGTCCAAAACAGAAATCACATCCCTGACACTTTCCCAAATTATTTTCTTCCCTTAATTTATCCATTTTGTTTATAGCATCACTATTTCCCCAATAACGCTGGTTTGAAAGTTCTAAAACAGACTTCTTCTCTTTTATCCTTATAATTGATTGTCATATTCTAACATTTCTATATCTGCAATATCTCCAATAGACATTTCTTCTTCATCACTTCCAATGCAACCACCATAAGAAAGTTTCCCATCCTCCCTTAACCTATTTAAGTTTTCTAATTGGTCTTTCTGACTCTGTCCTCTCTAATTCATTCTTCATAATAGAGCTCACATAATTATCTCAATGTATTTCTCTGATTTTGTGAAACATCTATCCAAAAATCCAAATTGGTTTCCCTTTACCTACAGAAGAAAGGATACACTCTTTATTTCAAAATTCAAAACAACGTGAGTCAAAACTCCTTTCCCAAAGTAATTTTACAACACTTCTTCATTACTCTATATTGTAGTCAAAGTGGGCTACTTGTCCTCCCTCTCCTCACACACACTTTTAAATTCTGCCTTATCTTTGTCCTCTTGTTCCTTTTGTTCATTTGATATCCCAAGTCATCACTCTGATAATGCTTCCTATTATTTGTGTATGTACAGTTTATCTGTCTGTCTTTTAGTACATATATAATTATTTTTATTTTATCTTCCTCTATCCATGAAGACTGTAAGCACCTGAGAGCAGAAACAGTTTTGGTAGTGTTGTTTGTTTTTTTCCTTTGGCTGTAATCTTGAATGGTTCACATAGTGCCTGCTATATAGCAGATACTTAAACACTAAGCGAGGATAAGCTGGAAACATTTTGGTCTTGAAAAAGGCATAATTTTAAGTTTTACCTGCATCATTAATATTTTCTCCATCACTTAAAAAACAGAAGTCTAGACAATCAATAAAAAACCCTAATTTTTAGCATTTGCAAATTTCCAAGTTGTAAATGTTCAAATCAAAAATTTAATGATCTCACACATCTTTGCATAGATTCAGCTTCTCTGCTATCTCTCAGTTGAAATCTCTCCCACACTCAGAAATTACTTTGTTCATGATTCCTTACCTGTTTGATCTAATTGTAAATTAGTTCCACCTCCTCAAAGAGTGATTTCCCACTATATCCCCTTCATTAAGCATCCCTTTGTAGTTAAAAAAAAAAGGACAAACCAATAAATAAAATCTTTGTGAGTGACAGCATAAACTCCCATTGGTCCCCGGCTTATGATTGATCACATGTGTTCCAGGATTAAAAGTATATTATGGGGACAGCTAGGTGGTACAGTGGATAGAGTACCAGCCCTGAAGTCAGGAGGACCTAAATTCAAATCTGGTCTCAGACACTTAACAAGTCTTAGCTGTGTGACTTTGGGCAAGTCACTTAATCCCAACTGCCTCAGCACAAAAAAAAAAAAAAAAAAAAAAGAGTATATTATGATAGGGGCAGCTAGGTGGTGCAGTGGATACAGCACCAGCCCTGAAGTCAGAAGAATTTAAATCTGGTCTCAGACACTTAACATTTCCTAGCTGTGTGATTATGGACAAGTCACTAAGTCACTTAACCCCAATTGCCTCAGCAAAAAAAAAAAAAAAAAAAGAAACAATTAAAAGTATATTATGATTAATCTGATTTCCCTGCTTTATGGCTTTCACTACTTGGGTAAAAACCTAATAACTTAATATCAGACTATATATTCTTTGAAGAAGGGAAATTGTCTAAACCCACTCAATGTATAGCTTGGTTTACTAAATCACAATAGAAGAAAATTAAATAATCTTTGCATTTTGTTGACATCAGAGTAAATGCTGATTCAGACACACACACACACACAAACACACATACACACACAGAGAGAAATTACATTAAAAAATCAAGTGTTTTATTTACATTTGTACCTAGACTCATAGTAAAAAGAATATACCATTGACATGGACAGGGAAGGTGTTCTAAAAAATGTGGATTAGAATTAAAAAAAAAAAAAACCTTCAAATCTGCCTTAGTTTGTCTAGAATCATCTTGTAAAGGTCAAAGTCCCATTTCCTACATTAATATTGATTTATTTCCACTTAATTAAATTTCCCTAATTGAATGTGCACTTAACTGATTAAGGATGTTACTAATGACAATTTTATCATAATTTGAAGATTTTTATGATTAATGAAAACCCTGCTTAATGCAATTATTTAATGATACAGAATCTAGTGATTGCAGTATGTCTTTCAGGGTACATTGGTTCATTGTTCATCATCAATATACTTGAAACATTTATTGCTGACATGCTAGCTTGAAAAAATGTTTTGATACCTTTTTATAAATATCACCTTTATTTCTTCCTATCCCATCCCTACTAGTAAAGAAGTTTAAAAAAGAAGGAAAAAAAGAGTTCAGCAACCAATATATCAACTCATTCTGACATTGTATAAACTGTTCTAGCCTGAAAAGCTCATTATCTTTGCAAAGAAGGGAAGAAAGTGCAATCTCACATTTTTGCATTCTCTCCATTCTTTATGGACAATTTTCTTAAAAAATAAACATAATTCCATTTTAATTTTTTCCATTCTTTCCATTATGTGGTTGATTTATTGATTGAATGTTTATAAGGTTTTCTTGTTTTATTAATTTTTGCATTAGTTTATATATAATTTTCTCCTCAGATTTTGAATTAAATTTCCTCATTTTTTGCATCCCCAATGCAAAATAAAGATATAAACCCAGATATTAGCCAGAAAGTAACTTTAATCTAATTTTAAGATTAGCAACCAATTTTGTGACATGGATTCCTTTGGCAATCCAGTAAAGCCTATAAACCCCTTCTTAGAATAATTCTTAGTTTAATTTTTTAAAAAAAATGCTGATATGAGGTCAAATCAAGTCAATAAGCACATATTAATATTATACAATGTGCCAGGTATTATAGTAAGAGCAAAACACACAAAAAATAGTGTGTAGGAGATTGCAGTCTAGAGGAAGAGATAACATGCAAATGACTGTGCAAACAGGGTATATGTGTTATAAACTGGAAATAATTTCAAGAAGGCACCAACATTAAGCAAGGAGAAGGAAATCAGATGGTGGGATTTTAACCAAGACTTTAAGGAAGCCAGGGAATTCTGGAGAGAGAGATGACAAGAGAGAAAATTCTGGATGTAGGGGAGAGCCAATCAAAATTACTCAATACAGGAGATGGAGTGTTTTGCATACAAACATCAAGGAAACCAGGGTCACTACACTGCAAAGTTTCTCTATAGTGAGATGGAAAAGAGAGGCATTCAAAGTGTAAGAAGACTGGAAAGGTAGGAGGAGTCCATGTTGTAAAGGGTTTTTAAAATCAAAGAGAATTTCATACTTGATCCTAGAGGTAAGAGAAAATCTTTTTTTTTTTTTTTTTATTGAATAGAGGATGCGGATGCAGGGGGTAGGTGACTTGGTCGGAACTGTACTTTAGGTTACCAATTACATTGAGATATCTAATATATATATATGTGTGTGTGTGTGTGTGTGTGTGTGTGTGTGCATATATATATATATATATATATATATACATATATATATATATTTGCTGAGGCAATTGGGGTTAAGTGACTTGCCCAGGGTCACACAGCTGTTACATGTCTGAGATTAGATTTGAACTCAGGTCCTCCTGACTTCAGGGCTGGTGCTCTATCCACTGTGCCACCTAGCTGCCCCTAATATATTTTTTAAATAACCAAATTAATCGACCCCAGACTTTAGCAGCTCTTGATCTTTTCATTTAAAATTTTTCATTTTAAAGATGAAGAAGCTAACTGAAGCCAAGAAAAGTGAAGGGATTTACTAGAAAATGGTAAGTAATATTCACAGGTAGTGAATTCATAGGGAATAAATATAGAGCCAATATTCAGGAATACACTGCCAGATTATCCACTCATTCCCCAATCGTTGAACATTCAAGTTTTTTTTTCTTTCTCCACAATAATTACAATAAACAAAAAATACTATCATAAACATCTTCACTCAAATTGACATTATTTTTTCATTTTTTGATAACACATGAAAAGCTATATTGGATCTCTGAAAGTTACTCTGTTAGAATCACTATAGTTTGTGAAATTTAACTCTATCCATAGTAAGAAATTCCATGAACTAAAAGTTTCTCTGTTTATTGCCATTTCCCCACCCCCATTTCTATTTTGTGCAAAGCATCTAATCAAGCTGCTTTAAATATCCATGCTTGGGAGTATGACTGAAAATTGGCTATTTCTGCAATCCTAAAAGTTATAACATGATACTTCCACATAATCCTGTCAAAAATCACTCATAAACCTTTTAATTAATCAGGCCCCATCTGACATAAAGCAAAGTCATTATTGTTCATAGAACCACACACCTAGATTGGAAAGCGATGTCACAGGCTTTATAGTTCAACACACTAATTTCACAAAAGAGAAAATTATGGCCAGCCCAAGGAACTTAAATAATTTGCCCAAAGCATTCACAGACATTTAAGTATCAAAGGAGAGGTTCGAACTTGGGTTCTCTGGTGCTTGATCCAGTGTATTTTACTCTGTACTGTATTGTATCCTTTATTATACCTCCTTATATTAATTCTCTTGAGGGGAAATATTTTTATCAGTTCTTATGAACAAGAAAATAAAGCCCATCTTTACTTTGCTATCTGCATTCAGCTGTTTGTACACATGAGAATAAGCATTTAGTCGTAAGTGTTGATTGAGGTATTCAAGAAAATACTCTACTTACATACTTCCTCAAATACAATTTTTCTTCAGATTTACCACAGAGTATGAAAATCTTACTGTTATATAGCTAATGCCTTCGAGTTAAGTCATAGTTTCCAGAAGACCTTTGTAAAAGTACTCATAAAAGTAATAATAGGTAGCATTTGTAGTGGAAAGAGCACTCTGCATGAATTTTTTAACTGTATGATTTCAGACAAACCACTGCACTCCTCTGGAGCCTCACTACCTTAATTTTATAAAGTAATAAGGTGTATTAAGAGACCTCAAAGATCCCTCCCAGCTCTAATTATCTGTATGGGTAGAAATGGAAAAACAGATATAGCACTTGACTATTAAAGTACTGAGACAAAATTTTGAAAAACCAGCTGAACTTGTGAATCTAAATAAGCTCTTTCAAGTCTTTATATAGTCATAGTGGGATCTTATGCATTTATTGGAGAGAAGCTATCTTCAGTTCTGTTTTGATTGAGATTAGATTTGATTTAGGGAAATGATCCTAAGCCTTTTGGTGCCAAATCTCATAAATGAAGTGGGCAATAATGGAAGCGGATTTGAACCTAATTCAAAGGGATATAAAGCTGATCTTGAGTGGCGACTATTGGCAACCTTGGGACTGACTTCAGCCCTCAGGGATGCATGAACTCAAATGTTACCATAATTATGATTATCTCAAATGGCATGATGGGATGAGGAGAGTGTTAAATAGCAGATGGAGCATATGTAAACATTTTCTATATACCCATGCACTACTATCTGATGCTTTGCCAGCAAATTGTTAATGGAACTAGAGGGAATGGGAGTGAAGTTATATCAGTTTTATAGGATTTAGAGCTAGAAGAGATCATAAGATCATAGCTCTCCCCCTGGAAGACATGTAAGAGGGCCTATAGTCCAACTCTTTCTTTTTGCAGTTGAGGAAACGGTTCTGGGAATATTAAATGGTTTGCCAAAAGTGCAAGCATCTCAAGTAGAAATTGAACCCAGGTCCAGAGCTTTTTTTTTCTTTTGGATCTCTGAATTTTTCCAAGATATCTTGGGGTTTAGTGAGTAGATTTCTTTCTTAAGAACCACTCCTTAAATCCAAACCACTATGATTGGTCACCAATAGATCCTACACCAAGTCTTATTTGGTCATTGTTTGGGTTCTGATTGACTCAGATTGAATGTAAATAGCAGTCATTTCTGCTTTGGCCAGAAATCCTGGCTTCCCTTCTTCCCTTCTCAGATTTATTTATTAGATTTGGTTTTGTTTTTTGCAGTGTGTGTGTGTGTGTGTGTGTGTGTGTGGCGCATGGGGAGGGGAAGAGAAAGGGAAGGGGAGGATGGGGGAGGAAGAGAGGTAGGTGAAAGTGGAGATTGTTTGCTAAATTGCAGCCGCAGGCAGAATGAGGCCTGTTGAAGACCTTAGCTTTAAAAGGCCAGATTCTTCCCCTGCATCTAGGACCATGTTCAGGCAGCCTGATCTGTATCTGGCCACTGAACCTCTCTGGAGGGGAAAGTGAGACAGGTGACCTAGCACAGCCCTCCCTCACTTAAATCCATTTCACTTGCATGTCATGGCATCCCCTCCATAAGGTCATGGTCCTTAAGGACAAATAATAACAATCTGCACTATCAGTTTGCTATAAGCACCACCATATCAATGAAGCTGAATCTGAGGGGTTCTTTGCTCCAAAAAGGTCCCAGTTAACATATTGGTTGAACCTAATATGCATACACAAAAAGGGAGTTATCGAACAAAAAATTCCTGGTCTTGAATCTCATTGCTAGAGAGATACGCTTTTCAGAAAGGGTTGTAATATGTGGTAAGGCCCTTATACTCCCCTTATTAGGATCTAGAATATCCCAGGGAAAATTATGGGTATGTAGAAAGATAGAAAGAATAGAGCAGATGGCAGGAAGTGAGAAGACCAAATCCTGGTTTGGGGGATTGTTACTGACACAGGGAAATACTGCCCCCTGTGTGGGACTTGTGCTAGACCCCCTTTCCCAAATTAACTAATCAGAGACATCTGCAGGTACAAAGAGAAACCATTTATTTAGTCCCTGCAGGGAGAGGCCCAAGAACACCCGGGAGACATGTCACTTCTCAAAATGTGCTAGCGTTGGCAAGCAGGAAGTAGTAAATGGTTAAATAGCAAAAGATCCAAGTCTTTTCATTGGATGGCCTAAAAAGGAAGTAATCATTATTGACCAATGATCAACAATGTTGTCTGCTTCCTGTGGGATAAATCACTTCCTGTCACTTCCTGAAGCTGACCTACAGTCTGATCTTTAGTGACCTTTAAGCCTAGAGATCATGTGACTTCCTGTAACCTGGGCCCAAGGTCTCATCTTCCACCTCTGTAGACCTCTGGGAGTAGGGATCATATCACTTAGGCCTAGTCCAACTTTATCTCATAGACATTTTGAAAAAAACTCACCTGGACTCACTCATCCCCAAGGTCTTTAGGGGTCTTCAAGTTGCTTGTAGATTTTTACTTTACTCAGTATGCCCCTCCCATCCCCCATCCCTCCAAAAACAGTAATGATATTGTGATTTTTCTTTGATATGACTATGACTAGGAAATCGATTTCAACCTTCTAAGTTGTTAAACGGAAAGATTTCTCCCTCCCCCCCCTCCCCCTGGTTTCTAGGTAGGGCTTCAAGAACTTCATTTTATGCAGACTCAGATACAATGGTTACAGTTCTGCCCAATGGTTAAAAATTTTTTGGAATCCAAAATTATTCATTTCAATTATTTAAAAAGCTTGATATAGCAAAAGAAAGAGAGGAAGGAAGGAAGGAAGGAAGGAAGGAAGGAAGGAAGGAAGGAAGGAAGGAAGGAAGGAAGGAAGAAAGAAAGGAAGAAAAGAAAGAAAGAAAGAAAAAAGAAAGGAAGGAAGGAAGAAAGAAAAGAAGGAAGGAAGAGAAAAAGAAACAAAAAAGAACAAAAGAAAGGAAGGAAGAAAGGAAGAAAGGAAGGAAGGGAGGGAGGGAGGAAGGAAGGAAGGAAGAAAAGGAAAAAAAGAAAGAAAAGGAAAAAAGAAATATTCACTAGATTTTTTTTTGCTAATTTCAATGGAGATATTCAAAATAAAAAAATAACTGGAAAATGAGGGAAAAAAGAAAAAAAGGGAAAAAGGAAAGAAAAAAGGAACTGAAAAGTTTAATTCGGATCTTGAGAAATCATAGTAGTAGCTAGCTAGTTAGCTATTTTCTACTTCTAATTTTTGGCACATATATACATACACAGGCATGTATCTATGTGTGTGTGTGTGTATGTGTGCATATAAGTTTATTTGCACATATAAATATTCATATACCTGAAACATATGTATGGGAGATATTCTAAGTAGCCATCCAAGGCATTTTTCACATCTCATTTTTACAGGCACTATAGCAACCTAGTGAGCCATTACTTTATAAAGAAACAGATGTTGTCTCCCCTGAGGTTTATGCCCAAATTTAATAATTTTCCCTCGTTACTATCCAATGTGGCAGTAATAGTTAGAGAGATGACCTCAGCAGAAGGAAGATCTGGATGAAAGCTCTATCTCTAACATATGTTCCTATAAAACCCTAAACAAGTTATGGAGCCTGTTAATACTTTAGGAAGCTCTTTAAAAATATAAGTTAAAGATATATCCCAAAGAGATCTTAAAAGAAGGAAAGGGACCCACATGTGCAAAAATGTTTGTGGCAGCCCTTTTTGTAGTGGCTGGAAACTGGAAACTGAATGAATGCCCATCAATTGGAGAATGGCTGAATAAATTATGGTATATGAATGTTATGGAATATTATTGTTCTGTAAGAAATGACCAGCAGGATGATTTTAGAGAGGCCTGGAGAGACCTACATGAACTGATGCTAAGTGAAATGAGCAGAACCAGGAAATAATTATACACAGTAACAAGACTATATGATGATCAATTCTGATGGACATGGCTCTCTTCAACAATGAGATGATTCAGAACAATTCCAATTGTTCAGTGATGAAGAGATCCATCTACACCCAGAGAGAGGGCTGTGGGAAATGAGTGTAGACCACAACATAGCATTTTTACTCGGTTGTTGTTTGCTTGCATTTTTTTTCTTGTTTTTTTTTTCCTTCTTGATAACGATTTTTCTTGTGCAGCAAGATAATTGTATAAATATGTATACATATATTGGATTTAACTTATATTTTAACATATTTAAAATGTATTGGACTACCTGCCATCTAGGGGAGGGTATGGAAGAAGAAAGGGAAAATTTGGAACAGAAGGCTTTGCAAGAGTTAGTGTTGAAAAATTACCCATGCATATGTTTTTTAAATAAAAAGAATAAGCTAAAGAGAGAGTATAATTGGAATGAAGTTTCCTTACTTAGAAATTCAATTCAATAAACATTTATCAAGTGCTTACTATGTAGCAAGCATTGGATAATGAAATCTTGGTTCTGATCCCTGTCCCTATTTTTATAAGATTATCAATTTCACATAATCTGCTCAGGAGAGGCCCAAAGCAAAATAACATAAATGTTTATTAATTGAAGATTTCTATAATGTATTAAGATAAAATGCACCTTAAATGGTACCAGAGATTCTTCTTTTATTACAATTTTGATAAATTGAGTATATAGAAAATATTTTGTCAAGAGCAACATTAATGACATTAATAACTCCCATACTCTATGTTTACAAAGCTTACCATCCCTCCATTTAGTCCTGAAATGTTAGTGATATGAACCTTACAAGTATTATTATAAACATTTTATAATGTGAGTGTGACATGTGTTTGTCTAGTCAACAAATTCTTTTTCAGTTGCTGTTCAGTTGCCCTTATTGTTGTTCAGTTGTGTCTGACCCTTCTTGACCCAATTAGGGGCTTTCCTAGCAAAGGTACCAGAGTAGTTTGCCATTTCCAATTTTTTCCTCTAGCTCAATTCACAAATGAGGAAACTGACTTATCTATGGTCACACAACTAGTAAGTGTCTGAGGAAACATTTGAACTCAGGAAGATGAGTTTTTCTGACTCCAGGTCCAGCACTTTATCTACTCTTGTGCTAAATTCTAAGGATACAGAGAAAAGTACAAGAAGTATATCTGCTGTCAGGAAGCTTATATTCTAATGTGAGAGATGACATGTAAATACAAGACATATACAAAATAAGTGGAAAATAATCTGAGAAATGAAAATCATATACTCTAGAGGAATTAAAAAAGACTTTTTTGTGGATAAGTGTTCAAAGCTGAATCTTAAAGTAATGTGGGGAAGCCAGTAAGTTGAGAGAGAGAGAGAGAAAGCAGAATCTTCCATAAATGAAGATTAGGCAAGGCAAAAAGAGAGAGAAGGGATTTGGACTCTAATAGTCTAGGAGTAGCAAGAAAAGCAGTATAGTTGAATTGTAGAGTGCATGGAAGGATATAAAGTGTAAAAAGACTGAAAGGTAAGAAGAGGTAAAGTTATGAAAATGAAAACCTTTAAATGTCAAAGAAATTTATATAAGAATCTGGAAAGTCACCAGAGCTCATTGAGTAAGTCAAGGTGCTGGAAAAGTAGAATGACATAATAAGGTCAACACTTTAGAAAAATCACTTTGACATGTAGTAGATGATGAACGAAATGGTAAGAAATGGTGAGGCAGAGAGATCAACCAGAGAAGGTAATTGCAATATTCAGGACTAGAGATGAAAACACGAACTGAATTGTGATTGTATGAACAGAGAGAAAGGGATATTTGAGAGAAATGTTGTGACAAGCAATGACAAGATTTGGCAACAGATTGGATTTGTAGAGTGAAAAGTCAAGGATGACCCTGAGGCTGTAAGCCTCAGTTCCTGAGAAGATGGTGATCTTGCCAATAAAATGATTTTTTTTTAATTCAGAAAGCATATTCTTACATACAATTCTAAAATGCTTTCACAAACCAACAATGAGTAAAAAGGCTAACATTTAGATAGATTTTAAGATTTATATTTGATCCTCACAATTCTTGTGAAGCAAGCTCTATCATTTTTCTACATTTTATAGATGAAGCAACTATCAAATTTCTGACATGGAATTTGAACTTGTGCATCCCTGATTTTATCCATTAGGAGTACTTGTTTTCAGCATTTGATGTGACATAGGATATAGAGAATTGGCCTTGGCAATTACAATAGATTTGGGATGGAAAATGCTATATGCGCCCGGAGAGAGGATTATGAATATTGAATATAAATCAAAGCATAGTATTTTCACTTTTTGTTTATTTTATTCTTTCTCATTTCTTTCACTTTGAGTCTGATTTTTCTATCACAAAATGACAAATGTGGAAATATGTTTAAAAGAATTGCACTTATTAAACCTATATCAGATTGCTTGTTGTCCTTGGGGAAGGAGGAGGTAAGGAAGGGAAGGAGAAAAATTTGGAACACAAAGTCTTACAAAAATAAATGTTGAAAACTATCTTATTTGGAAAAATAAAATACTACCGAAAATTTAAAAACAAGAAAGAGAGAGAGTTGCCCTTGGAGTCAGAAAGTCTGGGTTGCAATTTTGCCTCTGACATAAACTGGTTTTGACACATTGGGCAAGCTATGATCTCTCAGTGTTCCAGGATGTATCTCTAGAGCTGTAAGTTGCATAGTGGATATAGCTCTGCAATGACATAAGAAATTTTCAATATTTTCAATAACATCAAAATCACATATATATATAGATATACATGTATATCTATATATATATATACATATTACATATTTACTTCAAGTTGTATTTTCTTTTTTTGATGGCCTTCAAATAAATTTCATTTTCTTTATGTAATCCAAATGACTCAGATTAATGAGTGGCATTCCAACTCTATGAAAATTTATTACCATAAAAGATGTACCAATGCAGCATTTTACAATCATAGAGAGATGGTACTTGCTCAGATATATACATTTGTAATTCTAGATATAATGTCATAAGTAAAGTCAAGCCTAATTACAGAAATACTAATTAAATGCAAACTTGGCTCTGGTGCTCATTAATGATTATTTTGCCACAAAAAGTAAGACAGTTATGTGCTACTCCTGAGATACCTCTAAAACAAGAAGAATAAGAGAGGGAGAAGAGAAAGAGGGGGAGGAGATGAAAAAAGAAGAACAAGAACAAGAAGAAAACATTAAACTCTACTTTCCACAAAGTTTCATTAGGTCCTCTGGTTCCAACTTACAAATTTGCTTCTAGATTTTTAACAGGCCACATTCATCTGTGGAATGTTTGCAAACTGAAAATGAGAGGTTATTGAAGGAAAGAAGGGAATTATTCTTTTGATTTCTTGGAATAAATGATGGGCATGCCATAGTTCACCAGACCACAGTAGACCAGCAGAGAGCAAAACTCAAGGCATCCTTAAAGCCTTTTTCAGTGGAATAACTTGAAGAAAACAGGCTTTAAACTTTTTAGAGAAGCCCAGAGTTTAAATGATTGTCCCAAGATCACATACCTTTAAGTATGGGAATTAGCATTTGAAATTTTAACTTCTGACTCCAAGCCCAGGGCTTCTATACAATACTGCCACATTTAAATTCTTTCTTCAGTAATTTTTAGTGGTTCCCTATTGACCTAAATCATGGAAAATTGGCCCTTGGAACATATTTTGTATTTTCTCAGCTCTGCCTTTTCTCATGCTGGTGCAATGTCTTCTTCCCCTCTCTTTGCCTATCTCTCAAAGTCTAACTCAAATAATTTTGCCTCCATTAAACCTTTCCTGATCCACTCAATCAAAAATATAACAATAAAAGAGCAGTCTTATAATACTTTAATATATACAAAACACTTTACATACTCATTTGATTCTAACAACAACCTTGGGAGACTGGTGTTATTATTATCCCTTTTTACAAATGATAGAACACAAGTAGACAAAAGTCAAATGTCTTGTCCAGGGTCATACAGCTAATATTTTTTTTGCAGATAGATTTGAATTCAGGTCTTCTTGGTCCAAAACTAGCACTCTATTTACTGAACTACCAAGATGCCTCTTTTATGTCTCTCTTGAGTTCATAAAATTGTCATTCATGTAATTCTTTTTTGTTCAGTCATTTTCAGTTGTGTTCTATTCTTCATGACCTCATTTGGGGTTTTCTTGGCAAAGATACTGAAATGATTTGTCATTTCCTTCTCTACCCTGAGGCAAACAGGGTGCCCAGAATCATACAGCCACTAAGTATCCCAGGCCAGACAGACCTAGCCCTTTTTCCATTGCTCTATCTGGCTGCCCAAAATTCAATGCAATACTTCAGTTCTTTGATGGATCTGCAGAAGTTATCTCAACTCATCCCTATCTTCTCATCCTATGTACCACTAGGTTCTAGGGGACTTTTTAAAGTTTCTTGACTTTATATAGAGTTGGAAAATTCCCTTTTGTTTTAAAATAAACAACTGATTTTCTGTTCCTATATATCTCTGATCCTAAGATCCTATGATGATAGATTTAGAACCAGAAGACATCTCACTGATCATCTAGTTCAACTACATCATTGTTCAGAAAAGCAAACTGAGCCCCACTTAACCTATGTCATAGAGAAGGAAACAGGAGAGGCAGGAACTGAATCCCAATCCTCTGCCTCCAGAACCAGTGCTATTTCTGATGAACCATGAAATTATAGGGCCAACATAGTACATAGTACAGTGGATAAAGCACTGCACTTGGAGTCAGAGAGATTCTTCTACAAGAGTTCAAATCTAACTTCAGATACCCTGGTCAACTCACCTAACTGTGTATATGTCACTTTTATCATTCCAGTATCTTTGCCAAGAAAACCCCAAATAGGGACATAAAAAATCAGATATGACAGGAATGATAGAACAACAAAATGTGGTTATATAATTTTGGCACTGATTTACTTGAATAATTTTTCATTTATATTTTGTAGTGCATATTGATGCCCATTTTGTATTTCTCCATTGTCTTTTGGGTGACCAATAAGTTTAATTCTTTTGCGAGGAGTCTTCTGTGTCTTATAGCTACACAATATCACTGAAATAATATCCATTCATTAATGAACAAATACTTATCAAGCACTTTTCATATGCATGGCACTGGGCTAAATTCTGAAAGTACAAATAATGATAAAAAACAGTTCCTGCCCTCAAGTAACCCACATTCTAATGTAGAAGACATTATGTCAACAAAGCAGATTTCAAAGAGAAAAGAATAGAAAGCTCTTAGGAATTAAATTCTGAAGATGCAAGAGGAAATAATTTCAATGAGAAGGAAAAAAATGGGAATTGCCTGAAGAGATGACTGTAAGTTCACATATAACTCACCAAAATCAACTTAAAATTTGAAAAGATAAATATAAAAGATGAATGCAGTCATATGATAAGAGACTGAATATGAGCATGATACAATACTCAAAAAAAGTGTCTTTGCATAGCATGAATATGGCAAAGGAAGAATAGGAGAAAATAAAGATTGCACTTTTTGTGTCGAATCATTTGTTTTAAAAATGGACATTTAGAAAGCTTGGAATTATTAAGTAGACTTTTAAATAGATTAAATAGATCAAAAAAGCGATCTAGCCTGACCATTTACTCCTATTCAATTCTAGGTCTGTTTATCCTAGATATTTGTAGATGTGAACCATCTCTATAGGTTTTTCACCCAAGTGAATATCATGTTTTAGACAACATCATTTGTTTGCTTGATTTTTGTCCTCTGAGAATAATTAATGAACTTTTTCAAAAGATTAGCCCAAATGTCATCTAAAGACAGGTGAATTTGTCATGCATGGCCACATATAGGGTTTCTATAACCCTTTCTATTTGGATTCTACCGTGGATATGACAATGACAACACTTTTGTCAAGTGAATATGCTATTTTATGCTTCATGTGATATAAAATATTTAACAATGAATTAAATGGCTTCTAACAAATGTAACTATTTTGTCTTTCAGGGAAATGTAGATGATTTTAGCAAATATCTTGGATACAGATTTTATGTTGGAGATGGCATCTTGTTCCAGTGAATCAAATTCCTTTTTTATAGTCAGCAAACAGTAAATTAAATGGTTGCTGAAAATATTTTCCACCAATAGAATTACTTCAAAAGTATACCCTGCTTCCAAATATTCTTTGCAAGAGCCTGATTATTTTTCTTCATATATCTCCCTCAAAGATGCCTTCATGGTATATGTGTATGTATATATATGCACATGTAAATACATATATAGATATAGATATAAATTATGCTTGTTTTATAGAGATGAAAAATAGAGGTAAGATTCATTAGGGAATAAGGAATAAATATTGGCATAGAGAATTCCCTGGTAAAGAAATTCCCTGTACAACTGCAGGTGGCACCTTCTCTGCATTTTACTGAATTATAAAGATGCCTAGAAAATCAAGTGGTTGAGTACTTACCTAGAATCATAGAGAGAATTAGTCAAGGACAGAATTTAAACATAGGCCAGCCCTCTATCCACTACACCATATTGCCTTGCAATGTTCATTAGTTATTCATATTCTTTCCATGGTCTTAGCAATAATAAAAGCCATTATATTATGAAGAAATTGCAACCTAGCCTCTTTCTAATATTTTGATAACTGATCTTTACAGCCCTCAAAAAATGACTCCTTACAGAAAATGAATCTTCTCTATATATTTGGTCTAAACAAAATAGTCTTTCCATTTTTGTTTTTGTTTTTTTTGGTAACATTTCTACTTCCTTCTATGATAAATAGGTAACTATAATGGTAAAGTCCTCTGTTATTGACAAGGAAGAATTTGCTAAAGAAATCTCAAAGCTTTTTTTAAACCATCTATTATGATATTCATCCTTGCAATTTCATCCTTAAATGTCTCAAAATGATCTAATTTAACTGGGTTTCTTCTCAATTTTATGTAAGCTTTTTTTTTCACCTCTGTTGGTCAATTGATTATTGCAAGGCAAAAATGGTCTTCTTTGGGACTGTATTCAAAATACTTTCAGTATGCCAGAGCCTATGAGAATCTGTACTCCTTGAATATAGCCTTCAAAGTCCAAGTAATCTCCATTCCATTTTAAGGCATCCCAGCAGGCAGAGAAGGATAACTAATGGACCTACGTTTAAAATCCTAGCTCTATCACTTCCTACTATGTAATTTTGATTACATCCTTTCATTTTTATGTTATTTAGATTATCTATTTGTAAAAATGAGTGGGTCAGATTAGATGACATCTAAATTCTCTTCCATCTATCCTCCCATTTTCCTAGATATGTGCCTGGCACATAATCACTCATAAACAAATATCTATTGATTCTAGTTCATCTATTAAACTGTTCCACAAGAGTGGGGATCAAATTTTATTTCAATTTTATATTTTGTCTTGTGCCTAGTTTGATTCTATATACGCAGTAAGCACTTAATAAATGTCTATTGATTAACATGCATTTGAAAGTGGAAAACATATTTAAGAATTTTAGAAATGCTTTATTTCCATTTTCTATTCCTGCAGAGATAAGACAATGGAATAAAAAGAGAAAAGAAAAAAAAAGAAAGAAAGCTGTTGGGAGTCTGCCCCTTTGAGTGACTTTCTTCCAACTGGTTTTTAATCTGTCTGAAAAACTGACTGTGCAATTTGAGTATTTGGTCACCAGATGGAAGTAGTGTGTCATGACCAAGCAAGGTAGTAAGGTGTAAGCAGAACAACAACAAAAAAAACCCTGCTGGGCTTGCTTTCCACTTAAGTTCAATAAATCCAACAAGGGGTCCTAGATTCTTTTTTGTTTGCTTATTTTTGTTTTGTTTTGTTTTGTTTAAATATGTCAAAAATATCCCTATTCGCTGAAATATTTAAATTTGAATGGCTTTAACCTGAAGGCAAATAATTCCTTTAGAGGAACATTTGAGAAAATAAGGGCTAGAGAGTCAGAAAAGCATAGAATTTTTACATGCAGCTGTGTTTTAATGAAATTCTCAGCAGTTTTTGTTTTCAGCATAGTCTAACTTTATCCATTTGCTATGATCTCTGCCCCAAAGCAATAGGATTCTGACCTTGTTTAATGCTGAATCTCACCTTGAGAAGAAGGTGCTCTATATAGGATGAAGTCAATTTTAGAATCACTAAGACTTGGCCCCAAGTCTTGAATTGCACAGTTCCTAAATTATATATCACTTGTATGACTTGAGGGAAGCTAAGTGGTGCAATGGATGTAGTTCCAGACTTGGAGTTAGGGAGACTCATCTTTATGAGTTCAAATTGGGGCCTTAAAAACTTGGCAGCTGTGTGATGCTGGGCAAGTCACTTAGCCCTATTTATTTGCCTTAGTCTCCTCCTCTGTAAAAAGAGATGCAGAAGGAAAAGACAGAGCACTCCAGTACCTTTGCCAAGAAAACTTCAAAATGGAGTCATGAAAGTTGAACATGATTGGGGGGAAAAAAAGCACAACTAAATTATGAAACTGGAAATAACTCACTTGGACCTCTGTGCTTCAGGCTATTTTCTAAAATTCTGAGTTGCTGAGCATGAGCTGATGTATTTTGATAGTCTGAATTTTTCCTTTGTGCAAAGTACTGTACAGGGATGGGGAGGAACCCTAAGAACAAAGGAAAGCACAATATCTGCCCTCATGCAACTTCCCCTTTAGAGGGGGATGCAATTGTGCATAAATGCATATATCCCCAAGTGATACATGATAATCAAAAATAAAAGTACAGACAGAATCCTGGGCAAAGACCAAGGAAGAATTTTTTGGAGTGACTAGAGGAGAACTGAATGGAGAAGGTAGCATTTGAACTTAAATGATGAATAGAATTTCTAACCAGTAGGGATAAAGGTATAAATGTCATGAAGGAAGCTTTGGAGATAGGGAAATTTGGGACCTTTGTGGAGGACAGAATGAAGTCCACTTTGGCTAGACTTCTTTCAGACATTTTTTGCCTTTTTTTTGTAATCCCATTCCTTAACACTGTGCCTGGAAGATAATAAATGCTTTTAAAATTCATATTGATTGACTGCTAGACTGCAATACAGTGAATTTAAGGAGAACATGTTACAGAATAAGTCAGGGCTGGTATGAGGTAGTAACAGACTTTGCAGTGCCTGGAATGCCCAGCAGAAAAGTTTGAATTTTATTCATCAGACAATAGGGTGCTATTGAAAGGTTTCACGCACAGCTTCAGGGTGTTAGGCTCATTTGAAGTCAGAGCTACAGAAGCTGTTCTCTCAAACACCAGCTGCCACTTAAGCCTGGGGAATTATTTCTGTGACTGCCCTCTTTCTCAGCTTACTTCTAGAGTGAGTCCCTTCTGATTTTAGCTTTATTCAGACAGCTTGGACTCTTAACCTTTCCTATTGTGTGGAAGAAAAAAATCCCCCATATATGTAGGTGCCTTGTTTCTAGGACTTTCTCTGTTTCTCTCAATCCAATAGAGCTATTTTTCTATTATATTTTTCTTTTGTGAAAATTTCATTCTAATTCTCCCTTGGTCTATAGACAGAGTCTATTTTGATTTGAATTGGCATGAGCTACTTTAATAGTCAGGTGTTACAAAGCAGATCTCTAAGAAAACAAGATGGTGCCCTGGTTCTGAGAATGATGGATTGGAATGTCAAAGGACTTGAGTTCAAATTCTGACTTTGTCATTTGCTATTTGTGTGTCCTCAAGCATATTTTTCTATCTTCAAAATAAAGTAAGATATAACTTGTAAGGAACCTATCAATTTTATTTATAATCCTCTGAAGTCCTAAGAAGTGGGTGGAGGCAAAGGGATAAAGGGAGATTTAGAGGAGGGGAAACAAATGAACAAAAATTTCCTCCAGGTGATTTTTCTCATCAAAACACTCATTTTGCCAATAAATATAAATCCTAAAAGAAGTCACCAAGGAGAGTGAATTTAAGCCCATTTTTTAAAAACAGAACTTCATTATATAGAGAGAGATATATAATTATTTATTTATTTTATTAAATATTAAATATTTGGGATTTGGGCACAATTTTTTTCTGATTCCAGACCCTCTTGCCTATCTATTACACCATCATGCCTCTTTCAAGGAAAGGAAGGGGGAGTCACTAAAGAAGATGTATCATCTTTTTTTTTTCCCATGGAAAAATTAAATATTTAGTAAAATTGAAAAACATGCTAGTAAAAAGCTGGCTGCATTTTCAAACATTTTGAAAGAAAACCATGATAGGAGAATAGGTCTTTCTGGTTGGTACTCAGAGTTAGAATATGAGTACAAATTCCAGTTCTATCATTTGCTATCTTTCTGATTCTTGATAATCTTTTTCAGGTTTTGGTTTCCTTATCAATAAAATGAGGAGATGGAGCTATATATATTATGGGCCTTTAAGGTACCTTTTAGCTGTCTATGATCTTAAATATGACAAACTGTTTTAGGTAAAGGGACCACTTAAAATAACATAAAATGCATGTCTAAGTCAAAAATTTAAATAATGTTTTCCTTGGTTTCATTATAAAGTGGAAAGTTGGCCATGTTTGCTTTAATTTTGATAACTCCATAAATAGCAGTTAAAGCAGAAAGTGAAAAGCATTAGCAAAGAATCAGGAAGTCAGGGTCTAGTTCTGCTACTAACATATTGCATTTGTGACCTCGGGCAAGATATTTTATTTCTTTAGGCCTCAGTTTCCTCATCTGGAAATGAAATGGTCAAATGAACCATAGCATATTTTCTCATGCTAAATCTGTGATAAAACTAAAATAAACAGAGTCAAGAATTTGAGACAGACTGCTCACAAGAGGGGTATTAAAGGGTCATGAACCCATTGCACTGAATCTGTACATTTATGATAAAAATATATTTCTACCTCTAGGCTATGTCTGCAAGATATAAAAACTCCAAACAGTTTCAATTGAGGCCCTGCTCCTTTTATTCCCTTTCTGCCTTTGGGATGTTTAAGCTGCAGCTCACACACAAATCCTATTGAGCATGAGGGAGATCATGACACAGAGCTCTCATTCTCATCCTGTATCTTACTGCTCTGTTGTCTGTCACAGCTAGAACAGTTGGACACTTTCTGGTGGCTCGGTGGTGCAATTTCTGGCTCCCTTCCATTGCAATAAGCAGGCCAGGTGGATGGCAGTGAACTCATCACAAGCTTGGAGGGGCTTCTTCAACCAGGATTCGAATCCTTAGTGACAAGCCCATTATAACTCTGATGTTTGCATGGTGGAGTTGAAATCCTCCTGATACCTTGTTGTTTGAGGAATAAACAGTAAAGGAAATGAAACTTGAAAGGGCCGGATCACTGCATTAACAGGTTTTACAGGAAACTTTCCTATACCCAGCTGTGAACTGAAGCAATTTGCTTACTGTCTATGTAGACAAACACTCCCAAATAAGCTCCCTGTTGATTTTGAAAATGGGGCAAATTCTTCTTGATTTTCTTCTATAAGAACCTGTAAATTAACTGTATTAACCAGGGTGACAAATTAACACCATGTGCATCATAGGAGCATAAATTTAGAACTGGAAGCAATAGTAGAGACCACTGAGTGCTTCCTCCCCTATTTTACAGATGGGAAAAGGTCCCGCAGTTAGTAAATGGTTGGGATTTGGGCCGAATTTTTAATGATTCCAGGCCTTCTTGCCTATCTATTATACTATTATACCTCTCTCAAGAAAAGGAAGGGGGAGTCACTAAAGAAGGTGAATTATCTTTTTTTTTTTCATGGATAGCATTTCCTCTTAACCTGTATATCACCACAATACCCATTATTCTATATAAAAGAAAATATAAATATATGTACATATGCATAAACTTATATATATATATATAAATATAAATAAAAAGGGAAAGCCATTTTCTTCTGGAGCACATTTTGTCTTGCTTTTGAGATAATCTATTTTGAAGACAGCTTAAATTCACTTTCCTCAGTGACTCCCTGTAGTACTTTTATTTCATTTATAAGCAAAAATGTTTTGACAAGCAAAGCCACCTGGAGAAATAAAATAAGTGGGAAACAACATGTATTTTTATATTTGTTTCCCTTGCCTCCTTTCTAATGCAGTGACATGGCTTTTCTGATGGGACATCTAGTGGTATGCAAGCCTCACTACAGTTACAGAACTTGACATCAGCCCTAGTCAATGCAAGTCGGAGGTAGATTTTCTAATATGCAAATACTGAGAGGTGAAGAGTCATAGAAAATTGTCCAAATGCCTATCTTAGAGATCACAGAACTAAAGGATCCTCGAATCTGAGAGATGGAAGGGAACTTAGAGACTATTTAGTCCAGCCCACACACAAGAGGAATAACCACCCTAATCTACCCAACCAGTAGTCATCCATTCTATTCTTGAAGACCTCCAACAAAAGGGAACTCTTGCCTGCCAGCTCATTTCACTTTGGATTAACTAAAAGTCAAACTGCTGGCTTCTTTGCAGGTTCCACCTTTTGTTCCTGATTCTACCTTCTGGGGCAAAATAGTCTAATCCTTCCTTCTTATAATGCCTTCCTTCAAGGTCTTGGAGTTAGCTACTGCATTTCTTCCTTCTACTTTCCTAACTCCACCAAATTCTTTCTTTTACAGTCTTGTTCCTTCAACCAGTGAGGTCCAGGGAAAGAAAGCTGATGTTTTGAATTCCTTGGGATGCCTTGGGAAGTAAAACAACATCAAAGACAAAAAAATTATTTTGCTTCAGAGAATTAAACAAAAAGCCAGATGATAAGAAGGGCAGTCCTGCTTCAAGTATCCCAGCACTTACATAAAATCCAGATCAGGGTTATATTCTATAGTGCCAAAATAAATAGACCTGGGGGGATCATTTAGATTATTATTATTTTGATAACTCTGATGAAATAACAAGTACAGTTTCAATCTGAGTAATCATGTCCTGCCACTGACCTATGAGTATCACAGAATCATGGAATATCAAAGCTGAAAAGGCCCTAAGAGATTCTCTACTATAACTTCCATCTGAACAGGAATCCTTTCTATTATTTCTCTGACAAGAGGTCATCCTGCTTTCCCTTGAAGACCCCAGTGAGAGGGAACCCACCATTGCTCTTTTTTCTTTATCTTATTTTTTTGCCAAAGTACCATCAGTTTTGTGGTTATTGTTGGTTTATTTGTTTTTTGATAGTGTGACTTAATCATTGTCAGGAGCTCCATGGAGGAACTCCTGTCACCAATGTAGATTTAGCACTCCTTTACACTTTCTATTCTTAGAAAGTTGCTTGACACACAGAGGTCTGACTTGTCCATAATTAGTATATGTCAAAGGCAGGATTTATAACATATATCTTCCTGACTCAACTATCTATGTAGTATGATATTTTGCTTTTCAATTAAAATGAAATCAACCCAGCAAACATCTATAAAGTACCCACTTTGTGCAAAAATACAATTTTAGGTACTGATATTACAAAGAGAAAAATGAAATTTCCACTTTAACTCCCCCCCATTCTAATAGGGATATATGATATGTATCAAAGAAAGTTAATAAAAAGTAATATAAAGTATTTTAAAATAAATTGCCCAAGGTCACACAGTAAGTATTGAACAAGGGCCAGAACTCAAGTTTCCTAACTTCCCTCAACCCCCACAATGCCACATATAGTAACATTTTGCCAAAGATAAATTTTAAGGTATCTAATAAAAGCAAATTCTGGAGTCAAGATGCATAAAAATTCAAGAATTATATTACTACATCAGAATTATTAAAACATATGCTTTAAGTTATTTTTATAAGTTAAATTATAAGGTTGCTTCTATAACATTTGTATTAGGTCTGCATTCCCTATAGAAAGTATAATCTCCTGGAGGGCAGGATCTTTTAAAATTATTCTTTATATTCCCAGTGAGTGGTGAAGTGTACTAGGAATTTAACAAATCCTTATTGATTGAACTCTATTGGCTTGAAGATAATGATGAAGAAAAGAAATAAGCATTTATTAAGCACTTACCTACTATGTGCAAGACACTATGCTTAAACACTATAAATAATAGCTCAATTGATCCTCCCAATAATCCTGAGAGGTACGTGCTGTTATTTTCCTGTTACAATTGGTTAAGTGACTCTCACACTTAGTAAGTATCTGAGGTTGGATTTGAACTCAGCTCTTTCTACCTCAAAGTTCTACTCATTTCACTGTCTAAATGCCTATGATGAATTAGTAAAAATGTAGAGTCAGACAAGTCCTGACTAAGTTCAAGTCCTGGTTCTGTGAAACAGTGGGAGCATCATAAGTTCTATGGACTTAGTTTCTTCATCTATTAAATGGGTATAATATGTGCACCATACATAAGTATTATGAGAAAAATACTATATGAGCAACTGTTATTGAAGAGGAGGAAGAGGTGATAGTGGTTAGAGAATTGGTCTCAGAACCAAATAATGACAATCTCTCTAAATCTATAAATTGTAGAGTAGTTACTGATCTACACAGAGTTTCTTCATTGAAATTCCCTATACTCAATGTGATTGCATTTCAAAGTTCAGTTAATATGTGTATGTGTGCATATGCCTGTTTGTATGTATGTGCATGCCCTTGTATGACAATTGGCTGGTATTAGAGGTTCAGCCTGTATCTAGAAAGCAGAATAAATTAAACTACCCTATATTAATATTGAACCCCTAATTTTGCCATTAATTACATACACTATATAATGAATTAATCCAACTGGTCACAGGCTCAAAATAGAAAAGTGGTAACAGGATCTTCAGTTGAAAGGTACTCTGACACTTTCTGGATATTTTTTTAAACAAACAAGAAAGTAATTTGGAACAATTTTATTCCATAAAAGAGAATAAAGTTTCTTTCAAGCAATATGCTGGAATTTTTACTTTCTTTTTTTTCTGAATTGGATCACTTGGACCCAACATCTAAAACCTTTGAATAGAAAAGTAGTACAATTGGACCAAGGACTGCATTCACTATCAAAGAATATAATGCTGGATGGCATAGAACAGAGGATGCTTTGCGGGGAGACTATCAATCCTCTGCTAAATCAAAGAGAATTGTGAGTAACTTTAAACTCAAACTATGTAAAGACTGGTATTTTCAAAAGAATACAAACTAGATTTACATATTTATGTCCTATGATAGTTGCCTCTGCAAAAAGTTATATCACAGCTAAACAATTGCAACTTCACACTTATTTTTAAATTGAATTTTGTTTTTATTTTTTAATTTTATCAACATTTGGTTTTTCTCCCTTCCACCTCCCTACCTCCTCCCCAAAAGAAAAAAAAAACGCTTGTAATAAATAGCAGAGATAAGCAAAAAAAATTTCTCATATTAGATGTATCTAATCTATCATATATCATTTTGTATATTAGTTCATCACCTCTGTCAAGAGAACTATATTTTAGTCAGTAGGTTAGTAAACATTTATTAAATGCCAACTCTGTGCCAGACACTGTACTAAGTGCTGGGGATACAAAGGAAATAGAAAACAAACAGTCTAACAGGGAAGACCACATGAAAAAAGCTATATACAAATATGTTGTATATAGGCTAAGTTGGTAATATTTAATAGAAGGAAAGCACTAGAATTAAGGGGGATTGGGAGAGGTTTTTGGTAGAAAATAGGACTTTACCTAGAAGGAAATCAGGACCACCAGGGAAGTAGAGATGAGGAGGAAGAGTAATCCAACATCAGGTGACAACTAACAAAAATTCCTATTGGTTAGATAGCATTAGTCTTTCCTCTTATTATCTTACTGTCTGTATGACTTTGACCAAGTCACTTAATTCAGTTTGGGGCTTCAGATTCTTCATCTGTAACATAAAGAAATTAGCTGTACTTGACAGCCTCTAAAGTATCTTCTAGGTCTAAATTTATAATCCCATGATTCTATGGGGATTATAATAGTCATATGTGAATTAATGAGAAGCAGCGTGTTTTAGTGAACAGAGATTGGGCTTGTGAGTTCAAGTCTGCTACTAAAACATCTTGGTTCTGTGACCCTGGACAATAGCTAGATTAAATAGTAAATTATACAGAATTTTATTCTTTGGGCTTAGAGATGAGCTCTGCCAGAGCTATACCTAAATGACTGGCTAAAAAGGGGGGGGTGTATCTGCTTGTCTTTATGACACAAAACAAGTTGTTTGAATATATTCAAAGACATATATATATATGTATACACATACATATATATATATATTCTGTGTGTATGTATGTATTTGCAAGTTATTCCCAGTTTAAAGTGATTATTTCTGGCAAAATAAGTTTATGGACTGAAATCCTGGGACTCCATTCCCTAAAGGCAGTGAATCTTAGAATGTCAGACTCAAAATTTTGGAATCCCCCCCCAATTAATTAGATATATCTTTAAAAGTCCCTGGTTCCAAGATCGATTTTGATAAAGTACTGAAAAATAAATTTGTTTAAACCCCACATAAAGCATTTCTATAGAGTAGGAAATATTTTAGGTTGTAAAAGTTTTTTTTTGTTTTTTTTATTTAATTCAGTTTCAAAATGAGATACTTGTTCCTATAAAACAAAAAAATCAAAGAAATTCTTAAATGTAAAGATTCTCAGTGGGACTGTCAGGTAAATGCCATAATGGCCTGAGCCATAATGGTTCAGTTTTGTTGAGGTTTACTAAACCTATGATTTCACTGGATTAGAGAACTCCCAGTAAGAAACTTCATCCACTAATCAAATCAGCAGCTTCTCTGTGTTAGCACTGATGATACCTAGAATATTTAAATGACTTATCCAGAGTCATAGTCAATACATCTTAGAAGTACAAATAGACTCATATTTTTCTAAGATCAGCTGTCTTACTCCACACTACCATTTCACACAAACAATTTATTTCTTTTTAATAAGTTTTTATTGATATTTTCTGTTTCTTTCATCACCATAGTATCCTTTGTATCCCTCTTTGTCTCCCTCTCAGAGAACCATCACATATGATGGATAGCTTTTTTTTTTTTAAGAGGAAAGAGAGAACACAACTGATCGATATATTGAAAAGTTTACACATTGGCTAGGTGAGACAACTTCCACTTCCAAGAAGGGAAAAGGTGAGGATGTCTTCTCATATTTCTCAATTTGAGCCCAATTTGATCTTTAGAATTTTGTTACATTTATTTTTTTGGTATGTTATTTTTTCCATTTAAATTATTATAGTTACTATGCATATTTTTCCTTGGTTTTGCTTATTTCACTCTGCATTAAGTCATATAGATTTCCCCCTATTTTTCTTTATACTTATCATGCATATCATTTATTACAACCCAATAATATTCTATTATAGTCATAAACTACACTTTGTTCAGCCATTCCCAATTGATACATAGCTGCTTTGTTTCCAACTTTTACCTATCACAAAAAAAAACATGCTGCTATAAATGTTTTGAAGTATATGGATCCTTTTTTCTCTTATCAATGGCTTTCTTGGTACATAAATTCAAGAATAGAGCCTCTGGTTCAAGAGCATGAACATTTTAGTCCCTTTTATTTGCATAATTCCAAATTGTTTCCCAAATGGTTATACCATTTCACAACTCTACCAATAATGTATTAGTGTTCCTATTCTGCAACCTCTTCAACACTGGCCATCTTTGCCACTTTCCATGGTATGAGGTGAAAACTCTGGGTTGTTTTGATTTGCATCTCTTATTATTAATTATTTGGAGCATTTTTTTTCATGTGGATGTGAATACTTTACAACTCTTTTGAGAATTTTTCATATCTTTTGAATATTTGTCTTTTGGGAAATAAGTTATATATGTTTATTATTGTTTATCTTTGATATCAGAGAATATTATTAGAGATCAATATTATCAGAAAAAATTGATAAAAAGTTTTGCTTGTTTTTTTTCACACATGCATTTTAAAACTAGATACATTCCTTTAAGCTTATGACCTACTATAAAAATGGAACTGTTCTATAGTATGAAGCAATTGATATATCCCACCTACATTCATTTTAGGATTTACTGAGGGTATTCTTAGCCATATCTAGACTCCAACTAACAAACAACATCTGGTTATGTAGTTTAGAAAGTATGTAACTTACACACTATTTTGGAATATTGCCTTAGGAAGGATTCTTCTAAAACCCTAAATCTCCTTGCTGCATTCCCACAAATGGATTTGGTTATTGATGTCAATGACTGTCCACTTCCTCCTCTAAATCTCCCATTTTTTTTCCTCACTCAATCACTCTTTTCTTCAATTCCATATTTCATGACCACCATGCATACTTTCTTCCCCAAGACAAAGAAAAAAATCTTCACAAATCTTAAAGCAGGCTGGGTGAATGATTTTAGATAGATATGGTCAAGATGATCATCTCTTCCTCCAACCTAACTACATGACAAGATCAGTCTCTGTATCAGGCTATGTGAAATGTGATCTAAGTAGGTAGGGGGTCAACTTAAGTCTAGGGTTAGTGATGTCTATAAATTAATTACAATCTAAATATATTAACATCAGCTCTCCTTTCTCAAGATTAAATATTTTTAGGACATTCATTCTTCTCACTTCTTCCTCACTATTTTCCTAGGACCCTTCAACATGATTTAGTCTTACAGTTACATTTATGGCAGAAATTTCAGAAATGCCTCCATCCCTTTTCCCTATGGCCTCATTTCTCTAAACTCAAAGGAATTATCCAAATGTCTTTTATTGCTCCTCTGAGTTTCACCACTTACAATTTGGTAGTTCATTACACAGTTACACAATCTCTTACATACTCATACTTCTCCCCCAGTCTTTCTTCTACTCTTTCTTACTTTCAGAAAAACTCTTCTCCACTCTTGCTGACCCCTTCTATACTTTATCTTATCCTAATCATATTTGAAAAGCATATGAAATAACACAAAGTTAACTTGACAAGTCCTTGCATGAAAACCTGTAGTCTACTGGTAAATATTTAACAGTCAATTCTCCAGAAATCATGAGATGCTTTTAAGAAAGAGAGAGGGAGGGAGGGAGAGAGGAAGGGAGGGAGGAAAGAAGGAAGGAAGGAAGGAAGG
>JAJPUD010000097.1:730922-768610 GCA_023553655.1 Myrmecobius fasciatus | reverse complement strand
AGGAAGGAAGGAAGGAAGGAAGGAAGGAAGGAAGGAAGATGAAAGGAAGGACCCACTCTCCTCTACAAACCCATCAAGGCCCTGGGAAAATTAATTTAAAAATAAACATTCCCCCCAATAAGTCTACTTTGGCATGGCCAATAGATAATTCACTTCTTTACTTACTAGACATGTTTTCTCATCTACAGTGTTGGACCTTTACTGAGCCATGGTCATTCCTAGTAAAAGTTTCTTACTAGTCCCCGGTTCTGTAACTACTGGTGGATTCTGCCATGGACTCCAGTTGTTGAACCCAGACTCCAGTAAGATAACATTTGTTAAGCACTTTGGAAACCTTAAAGTGCCACATAAATAAATGTCAATCACTTTTGTTTTTTGTTGTTATTAATTCCTAGTCATCAGGCCAGCAGTATGATAATGATTTGTTCTCTTCAGATTTTTTTTTCTCTTTTCCTGCCATGTTTATAGTGAATATGTATAGTGAGTATGCTGGCAAACATTTAACAAGGAGTTCTCTGAGAAGCGGAGGGAGGGCAAAGTTTAATTTGTGTTATTAGCACTTTCTTAAGACTAGGCAATCAGTGAGATAATAAATCAAATTTTTACTATAGTGATTGCCAATTTTTGATGCATAAATGCTTACACTGAAAATTTAACAATTGTTTCCCACAAATTAGTTAGAGCTGATTCCAATACAATTCTGAAGATAGTGTTTATTCTGAATTCTCAGAGCTCATAAGGTCATAATTTGGCCTACCTCTCCTCAACATTCTTTAGCCTAAGATTAGGAAAGAATAAAAATAACAAGGAGTAGTGGCTCCATGCATTCATAGCCACGTGGCAGACCAAATAGAAAAAAGACACTCATTGTATTTCTTTTTCATTCAAAATCTGTATATAAGAGATTTTTTTCTGTCTTAGTTCTGACTCAACATCCATTTAAGAGGCTTTTTAAGCCAACAAGAAACAGTCAGGATATTTGGGCATGCTCTAAACTGACCAAGGAAATTGTCTTAGACTGTCACACATTTCTGGAACAGCTTCAGCCGACCTCCATTTGGATTTATAACACACAACATATACTATTCATGCTATAGGGACTAACTGTTCCTCATTGACCAGTTTCCCATAACATATCTATGTCTAGGAGAATAGAAGCCATATATTTTGAAGTAAAAAATGCGTAGTAAAGAATTAGGAGGAAGTATGACATAGTAGAAAGTACAATGAAAATCAGAAGAATTAGGTTGTAGTACTAGTTTTGACAATGGCTTGCACAATGGTCAAGAAAGAGATAGCTCCTATATATGCTAAATGTTTCAGCTGAATTAAATAAACTTAAGTGTTAAAATTTTGTGGCCCTAAAGCCTATAAACACCAAATAATCTTAACTGTACCCCATAGTAATCTTGGAATTTCCATTTATTTCCTTATATACTACACTAAGCTTAGCACAAGTACCTGACACTTAGTTGGCATTTAATATATTTTAGTTATTTGATTAATTCCATTAGTAAAGTCTGAAATTTTTCAAGTAGCAGAATTCCAGAGCTCAAGATCATTGTTAAAGAAATTATTTCTTATTCGATTTGTGTGTATATGTTTAATTTATTGGCATTAAAACAGTATTGTTTTATCATTTACAATTTATCGTTGTAGAGCATTTCACATCAATAATATACTAGCTTGGCTTTTAAAGACTATCCTGGAAAAAACAATCCTAATTTATGTCATTATTTCATAGTGAAAATGTTCCAAATAGAAAGCTTGAAAATCCACATTTGGAACTGAAACCATTTGTGTTCTAAATGTTGGGTATTGCCTGCATACAAAAATTATAAATGTAGGTGTCAAGGTTATGAAAATGATGAAATAATGCTTTTGTGCTTGGGACAACCATGAGATTAATCTCTTGACCAATGTAAGGTAGAGATAATATTATTAACAAAATTTGGCAAGGCAATTTTTTTGTGTTCAGAATATAAAGCCAATTTTCTTCCATGTTGTTAGCCTCTGAGCCAAAAAAAATATTCAATAGGTCCAAAAAGGCTTTATGGTTCCAGGTTACTCAAACCAAAATGGACCAATTTGGATAGATTATAAAGCAAATTAGATAAGAGTGCATCTTCAAAGCAGTGCACAGCCTAATTACTATTTATTTTTATGAGAGTTGGGTGGCTTATTATTTAGGTTTGACATTGAAAATACAGTCACTTCTTAATTATCCATGCTAATGGAGGACATGAGGGGTGTAGAAAGTCCAAAAAATGAATAATTCAAAGTCATTTATATTTGTCTTTTGATGGTACTATATTTCTGGCAGCCAGTTTACTTTTATGAGTAGCTTTACTTAATATTATAATTTGGATTTTTTAAATGCAACATGATGGCCTGGGAAATCAGCCTAGAGATATCCTAAGGGAAGATGTATTTTTGTTTATTTGTTTGTTTCTTGTTTTTAGCTTGGATTTAAAATTGGTGGATTGGAATTTTGTGACCTATTAGGCCTAGATCCCTCCTCCCAACAAACACTTTTGTAGAGTTCTAAAAATGTACTAGAAAAACCAGTGATAAAGAAAAGCAAAAAAAAAAAAAAAAAAAAAAAAAAAAAAAAAAAAAAAAACAGGGCCAGAACAAAAAACACACACACACACACACACACACACACACACACACACACACACACACACACACACACACAACTGCCAAAATCCTGAAGAGACTCTGAGCAAAGATAAACTATAATAGCCAGGAGACAAACCTGCAAGAAGTCAGAACCACAGTGGATGTTTGTTCCAGATACCCAACACAAAATCCAGCCAACCCTTGCCCAAACCACAGGAGACAAAGTTTGACTAGCACCTGGCCATCCCAACCTAGAGACACAAGGAGGGAACAGTGCCAGACTAAGTACCTAGTCTTGTGCCCAGGTAGCCACAGCTGGAGCAGAGGTGGAGAAAGCCAGCACCTTTGTATAACTTAAGCGTCTCCTGCCACAGCCAAAGCAGAAAATAGAACTAAGAAAAAGAAATATCAATATTTCTAGATCCCTGCTTTGTAGGTTGGACTAATTTTTCCTAAGGTTCTGTATCATGCAAAATAGGTTCAGTCATTTTCTTACTAGATATCAAGCAACTAAGGGGTACAGAGGATAGAATACTGAGCTTGGAGTCAGGAAATCCCAAGTTCAAATTCAGTTTCAGATATTCACTAGTCACAAAGGCACTTAACCTCTGTTTGCCTCAGTTCCCTCAACTGTAAAATGGGGCTAATAATATCACCTGCCTCCCAGAGCTGTTGCAAAGATCATAGGAGATAATATTTGTCAAGCGTTTAGTATAGTATTTGGCATGTAATTTAGTAAGTACTAAATACCTGCCTGTTAATCTTTTCTTCCCTCCTCCACTCCTGTTGCCTTGCCCTTTATATGGAAAGTCTCCTTTGAGACTTGGGACAGGTTCTACAAGATTGAAATGAAATTCATATCCAAAATCCACAGCTTTCAGATCAAATAAAAATACTACAAACAGCCAAAAAGAAAAATTTTAAGCACAAGGAAGGCAAAGTCAGGATCACACAATACTTGGCAGCTGCTAATTTAAAAAAAAATAAGAGAACTTATCACACCATATTTCAAAAGGCAAAAGATAAAAGGCTTTTTTTCCCAAGTAAAAATAGTCTCTCTGACAGAGCTGAATAACAATTATATGGGGTCAGAAATAGATTATTATGAAATAGAGAATTTCCAAGCCTCCCTGATGAGAAGGTTAAAACTGAATAGAGATTCTGAAATGCAAATACAAGATTCAAGAGAAAAACAGAAATGTGAATGTACTTGATCAATTGTAAGGAGCTTAATAATGATGAAGTATACATTCTAAAATAGAAAGATAAAGAAAAGCATGTTCTTTCAGAGCCTTAATGTTTTCAAGGGCCAGGGAGAATATTAAATAAGGCAAGCTGAGGCACTAAGGGTGATTTGTTCTTTTTTGATGGTCTTACAATGATAAGAAAATGGAAGGGAAAGAGGAATGTACTTGAAAGATAGGAGGAAGGAGAGGGAAATTATAATTTGAAATAATAAAGATACATAAGATGAAGAATATATAAAGGAAGTGGGGGTAATCATCTAAACTGGACAAAGAAAGATTGAATACACATTCATATATTCATTCATTATCTTACATACAAAGAGTTTGCTGTAGAAATACATTAAATCATAAAAGACAAATAGGAAGGGGCAGGTAGAGGGGAAGAGAGATGTTTAAAAGAAAGAGCAAAATGGTAAAGAAATCATATTTTAATGACAGGATATAGAATGGGAAGAGTGGGTTAAACAGAAAGAAAAGTGATAGATTTAGAATGCAGAATCACATATATACTATATATGTGTACATGTATGTATACTATATATGGATACACATGTATGTAACTATATATGTTTATATACAGTCAATAAGAAATTTGTTTTACTTAACTACTCATATTTATCACAAAGCATTTATTTTTTTGTTATTGTTTTTTTTCTCTTTTCACTTCAATGGGATGAGAGAAAAGGTAAATATCTTTTTTTTTTAACAGCAACCTGGGGGAGCTGCTATAAGTTATAAGCACTTTTAAATGAGGGCATTGTATTGATTTTTTATTAAATTATTTTATGAGCTCTCTCATGGAGTAGGGGTAATAAATAAATATTTATATTAAGAAACAAAATATATCAAGAAAACAAAAGCAGGAGAGGAGAGAGAGAGAGAGAGAGACACAGACAGGGAAAGAGGAGGAGGAAGAGAGAAGGAGGGAAGGAAGGGAAGAAGGAAGGGAAGAAGAGAGAAAGGGATGGGAGGGGGAGAGAGGGAGGGAGGGAGGAAGAATATCTGAGATCAGGGCAAGTCAAGGGGATGATTATAGTAGAAACAGAACAGAAACAGATCACTTCAATTATAGATCACTTTGTCATTTTGTCATTCAGTTGTGTCCTACGCTTTGTGATCCTGTGAACCCATAGCACACCAAGCCCTTTTATCCTTCACTTCTCTTGAATTCTGTCCATTGTTCCCATTATAGTATCTATTCATCTTACCTTCTGATATTCCCTTTTCCTTTTGCTTTCAATCTTTCCCAACATCAAGGTCCTTTCTAATAAGTTTTGTCCTCTCATTATGTAGCCAAATAATTAAGTTTCAATTTCTCAAACTGTTGTTCTAGTGAATAGCCCGAATTAATTTCTTTAAGTATTGACTAACTTGACCTCCTTGATGTTCAAGGGACTCTCAAAAATCTTAATCAGCACCATAAATTGAAAGAATTAGTTTTGTTGCTCTCAAATTTTCTTATAGTGTAATTCTCACAGTTTTAAATTGATACTTGGAAAACCATAGCTTTGACTATGTAGACCTTTTTTGGCAGGGTGATGTCTCTGCATTTTAGTAGCTATGAAGATTTGCTATAACTTTTCTTGCAAGAAGCAATTATCTTTTAATTTCATGACTACAGTCACCATATATAATGATCTTTAAGCCCAGGAATATAAAATCTAACTCTGTTTTCATTTCTTCTCCTTCTATTTGCCAGGAAGTGGTGGGACCACTTGCCAAAACCTTAGGTTTTTATTTATTTTTGTTTTTATTAAGCTTCAAGTCAGCTTTTACATTCTGCTTATTCAATCTTATCAAAAGCTTCTTAATTGTTCTTCACTTTCTGCCACCACAGTGGTGTCGTCTGCATATCTGAGATGGTTGATATTTCTCCTAAAAACCTTAATTGAAGCTTTTTATTTATTCAACATTTATTCAAAATTCATCATTTTGCATGATGTTCTCTGCACATAAGTTAAATAAATAAGGTGACAATAAATAGCTTTGTGGTACTCCTTTTCCAATATTAAACCAATCAGTTGTTCATGTTTGGTTCTAGCTGTTACTTCTTGACTTGCATACATGTTCATTAGAAACAAGTAAGACGTGGTATTCCCATCTCTTTGAAAACTTGCCATATTTTGTTAAAATCCACACAGTCCAAAACTTTAGTGTAGTCAATGAAGCAGAAGTAGATTTTTTCGAAACTTTCTTGCTTTCTCCATAATCCAATGAACATTGGCAAGTTGGTCTCTAGATCTTTTGCTTCTTCTAAAACCAGGTTATTCTTCTGGTATTCTCAGTTTGCATAATGCTGAAGCCTAGCTTAAAGAATATTTAGCATAACTTTGCTACTATTTGAAATGAGTGCTGTTGTTCAGTAATTTAAACATTCCTTGGCATTTTTCTCATCTTTTACAATCCAGGTCCCACTGTTGAGTTTTCCAAATTTATTGGCAAATTGAGCATAGCATTTTATTAGTATTATCTTTTATGGTTTTAAGTAGTTCAACTACAATGCCATCATTTCCACTAACCTTATTTTTAGCAATGATTGCTAATGCCTATTTAGCTTCCTTCTCCAGGATATTGGGCTCTAGATCAGTAGCCACACTATTTTGCTTATCAGTGATATTAAGATCTTTCCTGTATAGTTCTTTTGGTGTATTCTAGCCACTTATTAATCTCTTCTGCTTTGGTTAATTCTCTGCCATTTTTTGTTTTATCATGCTCATTTTTTGCATGAAACTCACCCTTAATATCTCTAATTTTCTTAAAGAGATCTCTTGTCTTTCCTATTTTATTTTCTTCTCTTTCTTTGCCTTACTTATGTAAGAAAATTGTTTTCTCTCTCCTACTATCTGGAATTCTGCATTCCATTGAATATATCTTTCCCTCTCTCCTTTTCCTTTCACTTTCCTTCTTTCTTCAGCTATTTGTAAAGCCTCATTAGGTAGCCATTTTGATTTCCTGTTCTTTTTCTTTGGATTTTGTTGTTGTTGCTGCTGCCTCCTGTGTAATGTCACAAATGCATTGTTCTTTACTCTGAGTATTAGTATAGATTGCTAGCTAGAGCAAATCCTTTATTTGCTATTTTCATTTTCTTTATAAAAAGAAAGATGGAGGCAAAGAACGAGTAGAAAACAAGGTGAAAAAACTACAGTGCTAGCGGTAATAACCTTCATGCAGAAGGTGTCACTTGAACTGTTTATTGAAGGAAACAAGGGACTTCAAGAGACAGAAGTAAGGAGAAAATGCATCCCAGGCATTTATGGATACAGGAATATGAAAGAGATTGACTCAACTCTAAATTGGAAGAGGAGATCAACATGAATTAGAAAGCATTATCCAACAACATATTGTTAATAAGAAATACATTGAATACATAAATATTCATTCAGAATTAATATAAGTGGCATGGAAGGGAATAAATAAACAAACAATAGCACCATTTAGTACTGAATAAAAGAGAGATAAATCTATAAAATAACAGAGATATACAACTATATTAAGATAATAGTATAGTGTTAGATAAGCCCAATGATCCTCTCCAGTAGGGTAGACTCTCTAATTGACAAAAACTGCTGGAAAAACTGGAAATCAGTCTGGCAAAAATTAGAGGGAGAAATTAGAGACAGACAAGATATCACCCCATATAAATAAAGTCTAAATTGATACATGGCTAAGCTATAAAAGAGTGATGTCATAAGCAAACTAGAGGAATAAGGAAAAATATCTTCCCAATTCTGGATGAAGAGTTAATGATCAAATAAAGAATAGAGGGGATTCTAGAAGATTAAACAAGAAATTTAGATTATATAAACTTAAAATGTTTTTACAGAAACAAAACCCAACCTGTAAAATTAGGAAAGAAGCAATTAACTGGGGAGGGAAAAAAATTTAGATGAAAGTTCTTTGATAAAGATTGCATTTGTAAATAAGTAAGGACTGATTCAAATTTTTAAGAACAAGAGCTATTCCCCAAGTGTTTGAATATGAAGGAGTTTTTAGTGAAAAAAAATTAAACTATCAAAGACTATGAAAGCCTTTACATAATGGAGATTTATAATTTAATGTAGAATCCTGTTTTTTATCTGTTTTTCATATTATGAGTACTCATTGTATTAAATGTCTTAAGTTCAGAACAAAAAATAAAATTCAATGAGGGTAATACACAGACTAAATATTCATTTGGTAGATAATAGAAATTTAATTGGCTGAAGACAGAATTAGTCAATTTCTTCAGACATGAATAAGTACTAATGACAACTAGTAATAAATGAAACATTACATGCAATCCCTCGATAACATGTTAAACATATATGTCCCTAAGAAAGATCTTACTTTCTGAATGTGCCAACCTGGGCATATTTCTTTCATCTTGTTTTAGATCATACAGGAGAAAATAAGTAATAATAGGTCATCAGGGAACCATTAAGATTAAAATTAAAAATTTAAGTAATTTAGAATAATATAATTGCAACCGAATAAAAGCAAAAGTAAGAAAGATTTAGGGGGCATCCAGCATAGCAGACCCTTTAAGTCATATTATGACTCAGACATGTCTTCAATATTGAATTTCTCTTGTTCTTCCAAGTTTATTTTATGGTATTCCTCTTTGCCAGCTTTCTGTTCCAATGAATATGAACTCCTGGCTGCACCCAGATTGCACCTGGCACTCTGCCATCTCTGCATTTGCCTAACTCCCTGCCTTCCACCCATCTCCACCTATTGTGATTGTCCTTTTCCTTGAGGGCCAGATCAACTATTACTTATTTAATGATGAGTAATAGGATCAAATAATTGAGAGTTAGAAGGGACTCTTGAAATTATCTAATCCAACCCCTTTATTTTAAAGACGAGGAAAGAGTCCAAAAAGGGTTAAGTGGTAAGCTTGAGAATATATGGGTAATAAACAGCAGTGTTGGGATTCCTCTGACTCTAAAGCCATTACTCTTCCCGACATACCTACCCCCACCTTGAAGGGTAACTTCTCATCTTAAATCTCTCTGGTCACTTTGTGTGAATTCACTGCATTCAATAATTTTCTGACTCAGGGTTAGGGACTCATTTGTCTCACAAATTATATCCAAACTGTAACTTAAAATCATTATGCCTGCAAACATATATCCTTTATGCCATTTTTCTCATGGTAACATGTTCCTACTTATGTCCCACCCCATGTGATTTTCCATGGCCATTTGGATTAGTTGTAATTCTAATTGTTCTGAGATATTCCTTGGCTGACAATCACCTAATATTACTAGACATTTTGTGTCAGGGACAGATTTAGGAACATTGAAAGCACTGATTGCTTGGTTTCTCAAAAGTCATCTAGCCCAATTTATTTCTATTCAATTCTGGATGAATCTCAACCATAGCTTTGCAGCTTTTATCCAAGAGACACATACTGATGCGATAATTCTAGGTCTCTAGGATATACTTGGCTTTCACTAGCTCTAACTTATCATTCAAAACTTATTATTTATTAATACCCTTCCCACTCTCTACCATGTAACCAAACTCTTCTCTTTTACTGTTCTTTTATGCGCAATATTCTCTCTCCAATTTTCACACCTTTGCATCGACTATCCCCATATCTGAAATTCATTTTCCCCTCACCCCTGTCTCAGAAATCTCTTTTCTTCAATATGCAATTTAAATACCAACTTTGGTATGTAGCCTTCCCCTAAACCCTCAGCTGATAGAATTCTTTCCCCAAAAATCTTAACTTGCATCTATGAGAGAAAATGTATGTTGCTCCACCCTCTATTGAATATAAACTCCTTGAGGAAAGGTACTATTTTGTTTTTTTCTTTATTCCTCAGCATCTACCTGGCACATAATAGGTGTTTACTAAATACTTATTAATTGATTGAAAAGGACTTCTGGCCCAGCCACATTGCATTGTTTAAACCTTAGTTTTTTAAACTGAGTTGCAATCCCATATGGAGTCGTAACTGAATATGTGGATCAAAGCTATGGTTTATTATCAGTAAATATGTGATTTATATACCTATTTTATATACCTATATACTCAGCGTCATATAAAAAATTTTCAGGTGAAAAGTAGTGAATAGAAAAAGTTTAAAAAGTCCTAGTCTAAATATATATATATATATATATATTTCATTTTGGTTTGTTTGTTTTTCAATGGGCATTTGTCTCTTGCACAGGGATGTGGAAAGACAGAGAAAGTTGCCATTAAGTCATAGAATTATATTCTTCTGCCTTCATGGTCAGTCAACTGACATTTGTGAAGTGCATACTACTTGAAGGAACTAAAAGGGGAAAGAAAGAAATATTTATAGTGCTTACTCTGCACCAAACACTATGTAACTGCTTTACAAATACAATTTCATTTGATCTTCATAATAACTTTTGAGGTAGATGCTATGATTATCTATTTTATAGTTAAAGGAACTGAGTAAGTTGAAGAAACAGAGGACCTCACAGGAGAAGTGTCTGAAACTGAATTTGAACTCAGGTCTTCTTGATTCTAGGTCCAGAAATCTATTCACTCTGCCACCTAGTTGAAGGTAGTGAAGATAAAAGGGGGAAAAAATCAAAACATTCTCTGCCCTCAAGTATTCACATTCTAATGAAGGAGACATGTAAACAATAAGTATATATATATATATATATATATATGTATAAGATATATACACATTACATGTCTGTCTCTGTTTCTCTCTGTCTCTGTCAGTATTTCTCCTTCTATGTCTCTGTATACTCCCTCTCTCTCTTTTCCTTTTCCCTCTGTCTCTGTCTCTGTCTCTGTCTTTCTCTCTCTCTCTGTCACTCGCTTTCTCTCTCATATATCTTTATTCTTAGAATTTTAACCAGAGAACATTTTATGCTCATCCATTCCTTAATAACATGTTATGTTAGCTAGGAAAAAAAGAAAAATCACGAAAATCAAGCAAGCAAAAGATTGCAACACAGGGCTTCAGGAGTAGATGAGATTTCATTGGCACATGAAACTCATGGATGAGGTAACTCACTCTACCAAGGCAAACTGGTGTATCAGTCAACTTAGAGACTGAAAGAGTCGCCTATATAGGGTGCACTGAGTAAGTAAGTGACTTACTTCCCAGAATCTCACAGCCAGTTTGTGTCAAAGGTAGCACTTAAATTTAGGTTTATCTGACTCCAAGGCCAGTTCTCCACCCATGAAAACACCAAACCTGGATGAAAAGGGAAATACAGATTTGAATACAAGAAGGGGAATAATATATATCCTGATAGAAATTAAATTTAAAAATTAAATGTTTTGTAGCAGTAATGATAGTATCTTTATTACTGAAGAAAGGATAATTTGATATTGTTGTTGGGGGAGAAAAAGAACAAAAGGAATCACTCATTGGTCTGAGTACTATTTCTACCAGCTAAGAAACAGCATCCTAAGATCTAAGAAAAGACCTTTAAGATTCTAATGCCCCAAAGTCTACAAGGTGCTTCTGTGAGACCTGGTGAAACTTCTAAAAATCAATGAAGGTTTTCAAAATAACTTCAAAAAAAAGTATTGATCTACCTCAGGCAATTACTCAGAGTAACATGGAAAATTACCCATCATCTCTTGTGGTTTGAAGAGGAAAAAATAAAGACTACACAGACTTTTCTTTAGACTGGAAGTAACTGCCCCTCCTCCATCATTTAAAGAATATTTACAGTTCTTCTCCCAACCTCTTTCCTTCTCCTAACTCTTAAATGTTTGTCTGAATCCAGTCTTCAAAGACTAGATAATAAAATCTTCTATTCATTCTACAAGCTATCAAATGGCTAGTCTCTTATTTTGTCACTTTACAACTGGCTGTTTTGATGTTATAGTCAGTCTCTTGTTCTTTTTACATTCCATTCTCTCACCTTTATTAGGAACTAAATCTATCTTTATGTTCTTGTACCAACTTATTAAGAAATAAAATTTTACTCTTTGCAAATTTGTTTTATGTCAAATTTAGATTTTTTTGCAACAATAACGACAATATGTTTATTATAAAGGAAGGATAATTTGACGATTTGATAGCCAAATAAAAGAGCTAGTAGTAAATATAGAAATAGTAAATAATATAATGTGTTAACAATTATTAATAACTGTTAATGATGATAATAATAATAATAGGTAGTACTTTAAGGTCTGCAAAGTCATTTTAAAAGCATTATCTCATTTGATTCTCATGAGACTGAGAGGTAGATGCTATTATTACCACCATTTTATAGATGAAGAAATAGGAAAGGCAGAGGTTAAGTGACAAGACAAACAGTTATTAAACATCTGAAGCAGGGTTTGAGTTTACTTCTTTTAAGTCCAAATCAGTTGCTTATCTACCCACTCTGCCATCTAACTGCTGGTAGATTAAAAAAGGAACATCAATATCCTATTTTTGATATTTACAGAACTAATTTCATTATAACATGAGACGTGAATAAAATACTCAGAGTCAGAAAGACCTGGGTGCAAATTCTCCCTCACACATAAACCAGTTATGTGATTTTGGGCAAGTGACTTCATTGCTTTTGGCTTAGTTTCCTCGCCCAAAAATGATCTAGAGAAGGAAATGGCAAACCACTCTAATATCTTTGCTAAGAAAACCCCAAATGAAGTCACCAGAAGACAGACACAATTGAAATGACCAAACAACAGCAATGTCCTAGGTGTGACTAGTTAAGTTAACCTGTATCAATTTTCTCATTTATAGGAGGTTGAATTCAATGGCCTCCAAGGGCTCTTTCAGATCAAAAACTTTGTTCTGAACCATAGGGTTTTCAGATGGAATATTTCTCAAGATCAGTTTTCTATCAAGTGTGGTAATACACTCTAAATAATTCAAAAATTCCAAACAAATTTTTTTTTGCTAGATTTGGACTCATGCAACCTAGATTAAGATGGTGGCTCTTCCTTTTTTCTTTTCTTTTCTTTCTTTTTTTTTTTTAATAGGGGATTAGGCAAAATGATCTCTGAAGGTTTTTCCAAGTCCAGTTCCAAGTTTAGTTTATTCTTGATCACTGAGGAAAATAAGTGCAGGGGAAGTGGGAGGTAAGAAAGTCCCAAATTCAGAGAATTCTCTTCCATCAAGTTTACCTTTCTTTATATTTCTCTACTCATATAACTCTCATTTAAAATCTATCCTGTAGTCCTTCAAGTGGTTGAAGAATCCTGTTTTTAAAGACTAAAGAGTAAACTCTTTTAAAAATTAGATGTCAGTGTTTAAAAGAATCACAAATAAAAACATGTATTCTTTTTACTTTCTTTTAAAATGTCAGCCTGAAAATGTTGAGAAAGTATGAAATGTTTTAAACGAGGCATTGATACGCTATAGGGCCTTAAATGGATTGTGTTTTATTTGAAAATGTGAACTTATCCTTTTAGTTCAGCATAGAGAAGAATCTTATTCCCAAGTCTTACCGATTTGTTTCATATACATTTGAGCAATCATTTTTATTGATGTGGTGGTGAAAAACCACATCACTGACTCACAAAACATGCATCCAAAATGTCTCAGACTTGCATTTGAAAAATCAATTACTAACTGCAACAATAGACCAAACATGTATCAGATGTATGCAAAAGATGTAATGATTTGCTTCCTCTCGTGTAATCATTTGTTTCCTCCTGGGGATCATGTGAAACTAAACGAGATAACAGGTTAAGTGCTTTGAGCTCTTTGAAAATGGCTTATACATTATTTGCAAGGTATTTCTGTGATGGATATTTTCCTACATTTTCTGGCTCATTAATTTATATCTTGATTCTGAAAAACTTATCAATCTCTTTTTATATTTAAAAATGTCTCATAAATAAATGATTTGAAAATTAAAGGATAGGAATTCCCAAATGAAAGGGTACTTTTTCTCAGCTTGTAGAACCAATGTCTCCTAGGTGGTTTCTCATTAAAAAGGACTTTTCCCTCAAAAGAATGTGATTCCAGATAATAGTCATTAGATGGCAGTAGTGTTATGTCCTTTACACATGAAATCCTTGTAGCCCCTGGTTTGTTAGGACTAGTCATTTCAATTCTTTATTACAAATCAAAGCATAATTATAGGCTAATGTCCTAACCCGCCACTAGCCCAACAGGTCATCAGACTATGTTTTACAAATGAAGAGAAATCGTTAGTTCTAATTACATGTAAAATTAGCATTGTGTGTTTTCGAATTGCTTGTTTCTTCTTCAATTTACTGTTAAGCTTTAAATCAAATGAGATCCTTTTGGAGAAACAAAGAATAGTTAGTTACCCATATCCTTTGTGGTTCTTATCCTGTACATTTTGATGTAATAACAGATCTGTGAATTATTGTACTCATAATTTAAGATCACTCATATTAAATCATTGTGGTTTTGCACTGACTGAGTTTCTTACTGAGGAAACTAAGGAGGGAAAGAAAATTAGCACTTTTAAAAAATTACGTATTTTTACTTACCTTTTGGGTATCTAGAAAATATTAATTGCTACTGGTAATGAATTAAGTATGATTTTCAGTATGTTTTTTGCTGGTTTCTTTCTTTTTTAAAAAGAGTTTGAAGTTGAATTTAATTTTGTATTATTTTTATTTACCAGAACCCCTCATACCAATGGGTAGTTGCTGAGGGCATTGGAAAGATAGCAAAATAGGGTGAAAAGAACAAGAAACTTTAGGCTATATCTTTTCAAGGGACTTTGGTAATTCAATAAAAATATAAATTAAAGTGCCTCCTTATTGTTACTCTACTCCCTTTGGGCACCAAGCATATCAACTCAAACCAAATGAACACTCATTTAACACCTATTTATAGGGCACTGTGGTAAACTACTGAACTATCAGGCATCAATTTTCTTCATGATGCCCAAGCCTATGTAAAATTTCATACTTGAATGTCCCATTTTGCATTGTATTCCAGAGTTCTCAGAGCTTTCCCTTATGCCATCAAAATTAACCTGCCTTTTTTCCTATCAGAGAATAATTGAGTTTTATTAATTAACCTCTGCTAAAATCATAGGATGATGATAGAGTCGGAAGGGGACTAACTTTGAAGTCATTTTTCAAATCTCAAATTTAGAGATTTGAAGGCGATTGGATAACTTTGAGGTTATCCAGTCTAACTTCCTCATTTTATTATAGTAGAGTTAAGATCCCTGAGGCTCAGTGAGGTTAAATAAATCTTCTTCAAGGTCATATTGGTAATAAATGGTAGAATAGTGCTTGTCCCAAACCCCCTAACTCCAAAGCCAGAGTGTAGCTACTATTTCATTCTGCCTGTTATTAAGAGTTAATGGTTACTTGAAATGTCACTAGATAATGTGTTAGATAACATTTCAATTTAATATTTTCAATTCAGTCCAATTCAATGCCATTCAATTGGGACATGGCATTAAGCACCTGCTATGTATAAACACTTTATCTAAAAGGGATGACTTATGTGAGAGAATTTCAGGCTCCATATCCATAAAGAAGGTAAAGGTAAGTTCGGGATAGAATTTAGCACTTAAGTGAGGGTTAGTGAATGTGAAGCTGGTAGTAAGACCACACAGAGAACATTTTGGAGAAAAGGGTATCAGATTAAAGCAGACTCTACCAGTAAAGAACTTTATAAGAGAGAAGTAGAGATCTGGCAGAGACATCATTAATAATTGGGACTTTGCCCCAGGGTGCCAGGATGGGGTGATTTCTAGGGATAACAGCTGCTCATACCTCTCATTTCATGATTCTCTGCTCATCACTCAATCAGACTCCCTGTTTTAGGGGGATAAAATCACTTTGCCAGCTGTGTGGAGGATATATCTGTACCAGCCAGTGCAGTTGCCTCCAGGCCAAAGTCACCTCCAGTAGTAGTATCCTGTTACATCCCTCTGAAGAGACCTATATCCATCTCCAATTCCCAGATAGGTGATGACCAGTCACTTTATTGTGATAGAGGAACTGAAATGAACCACTTCAGTTTTCTGCATCATCTAGAAGGAGCAGTGGATGGAATACTGATTGTGAAGTCAAGAAGACCTGAATTCAAATTAGCTCTTAGGTGCATGCTAGCTATGTGAATTTGGACAAGTCACTTAACTTTTGTCTGCTTCAGTTTCCTTGATTATAAGATGGAGATGAAAATATTGGCTCCCAGGGTTTTTGTTTGGATCAAATGAGTTGTGTAAGTTTTGATCCTAGTAGCTTGAGAGTTATTTGTTGGGTTTTTAACCTGAAATTCACAGACACTAGGGAATCAGTTAATAGTTGCCAGGATATCCAAGAACTTAGATGGGGGGAAAAGACTATTTCAATATCATTGGTTTCCTTTTTATATAGTTAATTTTATGCATTTAAAAATAATTCTGAGAACGAATTCGTAAGTTTCACCAGACTGCCAAAGTCAGCCATGACATTAAAAAAAATGAAGAAATCCTGTTTTAGATGAAATTTTGCAATTGTTATCCAGTTATATTTGACTTGATCCTTTTAAGAATAGGAAAATCAGCCTGGTTCCTTCCAAGCTTATTTCCAATTGTATCAGATGAGAGAGTCCACATTCTGAGCAAACTTGGGCTTTTCAGGGGGGTTGGGTCTAGGTTTTCAATTTCTCTTAGACGATTATCAAGGGCAGCTCTATGTGTTCTTGGTAACTGGGAATCATTAATTTTTATAGTCTGTATATTCTGTAGCACACCTCAGGTGGTAAATGCAAAATAAAAGTAATAATAACACCTCTGACAAAGTTGAGAGTATAATCTATATCTTCTTCAAGTTGAAGAACAGAGATATCCCCAAACATCTCATTACCCCCATTTAAATGATGAAATGTTTTTTTAAAGGTTGTTAACTTTACCTTTTTGTATTTGTTGGCACAAATCATATCAGTAGAAAATATAAAACATCAATTGATGGATTTGCCCTTAATCATTCACTAGCTTATTAAATTCTAGATGTTTTATTTTTTTTTCCTCAATGAGCACACCAAAATATTTGTGTGTGTGTGTGTGTGTGTGTGTGTGTGTGTTTTCTCTCTTCCTTTAAGCAGATAGGAAGGAGCAGGTTCCATTACGTTCCATCTCAGCTTTAATCCCTTGCTGTTATGAGAAGTGGAAAATGCAATTAAATGCACTTCTGAAACCTTTCCCTAGAGTGCTGTTTACAATATTGCCTGCATTAAACAGCCTGGGCACGGTGATGCAGTCACTTTTCTTTGCATCTGGTAGCTTTGCAAAGCTTTGGAAAACTAGTTTGTAAATTAAAGTGTTCAATCAGCAGCTCTAAAAATAAAACCCAGTTTGCTGTTTTAAAAAATGTAGTTTGAATAAACACTCTCGTGACTTGTATTTGGCACAGGGTGATAGAGAGAGAGGGCTAGTAGAAAAGTTCATGGGACCTGAACTGGACCTCACTATTTCTCATAATATCCTTCATGAAGATTAACCTCACAATGGGACCTTGACTCAATGGAGACATATTTTTAATTGACCTAAATGTTGATCCATAGTTGAGATAAATATAAGGAAAATACACAAATTTCAATGTGTACTTTGTGCGTGCATACGTGTGTGTGTGTGTGTGTACGGTGTGTTTATATGTACATGTATACATGCATCTAGCATATTTCATTTGTATATTTGTAGACTATTAGAACAAAAAGAGAATTTAGGGATAGCCCCATTATAGGTCCCAGGCCAAGTCCTACTTAGTTATTGTTGGCTTAGAGTGAATGTAAATAGCAATTGTTTCTGTTTTGGCTAAAACCTTGAGGCTCTTCTCCTCCCAATATGTATACAGTTCACACATACTGAGACCTAAGGTCTTTAAACCTTTGTTTTAAAGACCAAAGGCTCCCATATCATCCAGGGCCATCTCCAGTCATCCTGATCTATATCTGGCCACTGGACCCAGATGGCTCTGGAGGAGAAAGTAATCTTGCTCAGCCCTCCCTCACTTAAATCCAATTCACTTGCATGTCATGGTCTTCTTCTAGAATCAAGGATAAAAAATAACAATTATGACTCCACTATTTTAGAGAGAAAAAAAACTGAGTCCAAAGAAATTAAATTATATTTTCTATCCAGTAGCAAAATAGTGCTTAGAACCCAAGGTCTCTTAATTTGTAGCCTATGGTTCATGAAAAAGTGACTCCTACTATATCACTCAACTTCTTGGTATTGACTAGAAACCAATATATGATGGGGACTGTGTTCAGTTCCATCTCACGCTTTAGTGGTCATAATTAGATTATCTAAATTCTCTATGCCTCTATTCCCCTAAGATTTTGTTATGTGAAGAAAATGCAATCTCATTGGGAGTAGACATTATTTCATTCTTTATACTTGAATTCACAGGGCTTATCACAGTGCCTAAAATAAGGTGGGCTTAATAAATAACTGTTGATTAATTGATTGAAGAAGAGTTAGTACATATTTTGGATTATTCTGAACTATTCATAGTGGAACATGTTTTTTTAATTTTTTTCTTCCAGGATATGAATCTACTTGAGTAGACACAGTGAGAAAAATGAATTATTTCACCATATTTTCTTCAAAATAAGAAATATTGGTATTCTTTGACTATATACTTTTTCTCAAATGCATTTTCTCCAATAAAAAATATAAAGGAAATTCCCCAATATGTAAAATAAACCCTCTTTTTGGAGTTCATGAGAAAATATGGACAAAAGTAATATGAGATGAAAAATGTGAATGAATTGGGGATAAATACCCCATATTAAGGGGGCAAACCCCACATTACTGAGATCATAGATCTATTGAATCACTGAAAAAAATATTTTTCTTCTTTTACTTTTTTTTAAACAAATATGTTAATGGCTTTTTCCTATCTCCAACAACAGGTTTAAAGGTCCATAAAATCAATAAATCACTCTGGGTACTATTGACCACAAATGGTATAAGCTTAGGGACATTGGGGCACACATAGCAATGATAACAATAATGTACTAGCAAAAATAAATTTCATTAGTATGAGAGAAAAGATGTTAGGGGAACTTATGATTTTAACAGCAGGGGAAAATATCCCAGCAATACAAACTGACTGAGTAGGAAGCATCCAGTAACAAGGGTTTGACTTGGGCAGAAGCCTCACTGAATTAGTCTAGAGCAATACTTATTAATATGAATTTGAATTCTTTGTCAGAGAACCAGAACAATCACTGGGTCTTGCACAATAGTTATCACCCAGTGGTTTAGTTCTTGAAATTGCAATATATAATGGATATTCAGGCAGAAGTTAATTTATTTCTGAAACCAAGTGAGACCTTTGGTTCAACCTCTTTACATGAATAAACTGGGAAAATTCCAAGAGTGGTACAGAAGAACATTTTTTAAAATTAACTTAAGAAAGTTAAATACTTGAAAATAATTATGAGAGTGGGGCAAAGGCACTATTCTCTCTTATTCATTTTAAATCAGTTGTTCTATACTATTCAGTAGAGCCTTCACTTAAAAATTCATAGTTTAGGTAGAGAGACTATGGCATAAAAGACCACAACTGATGCTGCTGCGAGAGCAGTTCTCAGGGAAGATTTTCTGTTTCACAAATAAAAGACTATTCATATTGTCAGGGGCAGGTCTTTCTGAAGGGGCAAAGTTAGGTTCAAAGTGGAAGGGTAGTAAGAAAGGGTCAAACTAAGAGCCCAAGTTTCCTTAACAGCTCTTGGAAGACTCTGAGAGGATCCATCACTCTTCCTCTCTTTGAAGAGATTAAGCATCCTCTTTTTATTAGTTCCTTTCTCTTCTTTCATTTCTCAATCTAGCTCTCCAATGAAATCAGTCCTCTGTCTATAGCATTTAGCTATGAATCCCCAAATAATCAATTTGTGGAATATGAAAAACCAGACTGCTAGTAAACAAATAAGATGGATTCAAAAAGTAGGAAAGTAGATACAGGAAGACCAGTTAAAAGAGTATAGAAAAAATTCACAGTCTGATCTAGAGTTTTAATGTTTTATCACTCTTGTGGTAGGAACACTAACAAACCTACTTACTTTATGCAAGTCAAGCTACTTTTTCCCTTACAAGGTGAACTGTTCTTGCTCTTAGGCACCTCTTTACACTGACTGTATATTGCAAATATTTGGTATCATCTACCACATTGATTAAGTTATTTAGATCTTTGTCCTTCAGGAAGAAGGGATCCTTGTCTGTAATCTCTCATCATACTCAGTCACTCCTTCAGGAGGCTATAACATTGTTAATTTTGTTTTTACTTTTTTTTTCTTTTTGAATTTTTCTCTTCCTATTTTAATATTGCCTAAGGTTTCTTGCATCATCAATGCCATAGTCTCTGAGTAACAGCCCTGAAATCACTTTAGTGGTGGAAAGTCCTCTAAAAGAATAAATATAAGGATCTAGCTGGAAAGGAGAGGGCATGGTATGGGCAATATCATCACTAACCACACACCCACCCACCTTTCTTTAGGCTAGTTTTAAATTGTATTAAAAGTGACCTTCAGATTTGATTGCCTTTGGAGACTAAGGTTCAGACTATTGACATCACATCTTGTAGATCTGAATACAAAACAATGAACTCTGACTTTTTTTTTTGTAGATTTTGCTGGTAAATCACAGAGGCAGCAAGCTTCATGGCTTTTTCAGAAAAATTCTCAGTGTTCTTCATTATTTTGTTTAATATTCTTCTTGTACTATAGCTAAGGAAATTTCCTTTTGTTAACTGCTGACTGACTTATTTATGACTCATTTCATTCAAATGTCTCATGTTTATTTCAACATAAAGTACAAAGGGAATAGCTTGAATAGCTTGAGTCAGACCTCATCCACTGGATTATAATTCACTTCACTGGATTGTAGTTTATTGGGGGCAGGAATTGTGTCTTATCAAATATTTGCATTTGTTCTGCAAGCATTAGATACTTAATAAATGACTCCTGTTGTTTTTTATGGTGAATTGGAAGTATGGGAGGAAGAGGTACAAGAAACTTCCATATCATGGAAGAAAGTAAAGAAAATCTTAGTCCTACATTTCCTTAGTGAAAGGACCTTATTCTCTGACGCTCAGCAATTCTGCCATCTTATGTACTGGCTCTAAAGCAAAGGAACTTACTTCAAATCCCACTTCTAATGCTTACTAACTGTGTGAGTGTGAGCACTGGCCAATCTCTTAACTTCTCTGCAATGAGGGGACTAGACTAGTTGAATTTTGAGTGTTTATATATATATATATGTATATATATATAATTATCAAATGCTTTAGTTCATTTTTAGTTTATACATTTAGTTCATAGCTGCTAGATTGGTATTACTATAGCACAGGTCTGAGACTATCACAAGAACCTTCCTCTTTAGGATAAAATGAGAATTCATCTATGAAGCTTTTGAAGTCCTTCACCTTTTGGGCTTATTTTTCTCCTTCATGAACTCTATAGTCTACCTATATTATCCTGCTTGTCATTCCCTATATAAAACATTCCAAATCCTATCTTTGTGTCTTTGGCCTGTCCCCTGAATTTGGAAGGTATGTATGTTTTCCCTACTCTGTCTCTTAGAATGCTTAGTTTCCTTAAGATCTCAATTCAAAAAAAACCATATTATCCTGTTTTAAATTGTGCATGTAAATTTAAGTTATCTTCTTGGCAGTTATAAGTTGTTGGTTAAGGAATTCACAATCTTTTTCCTTTTAACCAAAATTATGAACTTATGAAGCAAAAGGCCAAAGAGAGAGATAATAGAAAATTTAATAACTTGGAACTACCCAGAGTCTATTCTATCAATTAAGGCAAAGCGTTTGGATGGGTACTCATGCTAAAAGATGCTTCCAAGGAAGAGAAAGAGGAAGAAATAATAGGGACATAACTTTTTGTAGAAGTAAGAATTTATGTCATGAGTGAGAGCAGAATGTGAGAAAATAGTTTACTCTCTGTAATTCAGTATGTAGACAGTTGTGGGCTATTTGTTTTAAACTGAAAAAGAAATTAAAGTCAACATTCAAAAAACTGCTAAATAATATCAAGTATTATAAATTTAAAGTTAGGAGGGACTTGAGAGGTTATTGAATATAACGTCCTCATTGTACAGGTAAGGAATGCAAGACAACAAATGTTACAGAGTTAATGATAGTCTTAAGTGGTATTTGAATCCAAATCTCCTAAATTCTGAGTCTACTATCTACACCAGGCTGCCTATTGATGAGGAAACTGAAGACCAGGAATCTTAATTGTATTTTCTAAGGAGATTTTTATTATTATACTCACTTTAAGATGTCTTACAACCTGGCACCAACTTTTCCAGGAGAGAGAGACAGAGACAGAGAGAGAGAGAGAGACAGAGAGAAAGAGAGAGATGACATTGCGTGGGTGTTCATTTAGGGTTATTAAGTAAAATTTTATTGAATGTCTATTTACTACTGGACATTGAATGACACAAACAAAAAAGTCTTATACCGGACATATGACAGGTCCCCAAATAAAATTAAAGTAAATCACAATAAAGGGTGCTTATAAAAAGTAAAAATAAAGTAAGAATTCTAAGACTAAGGACCTCATTCTTTCTTAGTCTCCTGTAATAACTTCCTCATTGGTTTTCTTGCTTTTAGTATCTACTCTGTCAAATTCATTTTCCACATGGGTGTCAAAATTATCTTCTGGAGACTCAGAGCTTATCTTGTCAGATCTCATTCAAATACCTTCATTGGGCTCATGTTTTACGACCCTCTACAAACTGACTCCCAGCTAACTTTTCCAATCTTGTCATATACTACTTCTTTTCATGTCTTCTGTGTTCTAACTAAACTGGATTATAAACTTGTCCATGAAGTTTACATTCTACTTCCTATAATTTTATTCTCACAAACCATTAATTAGGTTTAGACAAGTATCTTACTTCATAAACCACAATAAACTTGAGATCTGAATAAAAAAAGGTCACATCACAAATTATAACAAAAAAGAATGAGACTGTCCTTAAGTTATGATTAAAAATAATTCTTAATTAGAGATAAGGGAAATCATAAAATTAAAAATAAACAATTTTGACTAAAAAAACCAAAAATATTTTTTCACAAATAAAATCAATAAAGACAGCATTATAAGATAAATGGTAGAACGGGAAAATAATAAAAGTTTGATATCTTTCTCAATGTCTCTATCCAATTTGAAATTGTTGACCACTTTTTCATTCTGGATACTATCTACTCTTTATGTCTTCATGACACTGATCTCTCTATCTTTGTCTCTGTGTCTCTGTCTCTGTGTCTGTCTATCCATCTCTGTCTCTCTCTCTCAGTCTGTCTGTCTTTGTCTGTCTTTCTTTGTTTCTGTCTGTCTCTGTCTCTCTGTGTCTGTCTATCTGTCTCTTACTCTCTCTGCCACCCTCTCCTCATATGGGGTCTAATAATTCCTTCTCAATCTTTCTTGATGGATAATTTTCCATATCACATCTCCAACAATGACTACACTACAAGTGTCTGTACTGAGTCTTCTTCTCTTCTTTCTAAACACTTTCTCACTCTTTTGTTACCTCTTTAAATCACAAAGGTTTAATAATTATACCTGCAGATCACTTCTCGAACTATATAACAACCCTAGTATTTCTTCTTAGCTTCACTCTCACATCATCATCTATAATCATCCCAAACCCCACAAATCCCAAACTAAACTGATCATCTTGTCCCTTAAACTTACCTCCCTTCTAAATTTTCCTATTTCTGTCATGACTACCACAATACTACACTCTTTTCATCTCATTCTCAACACTATATTTTCCTCAACCCATGTTTCCATTCAGTTATTAACATTTTCTTTTTTATTTCACTTCCACAACTTTTCTCATATATGTTGCTTCTCAATTAACATAGTCATTACCCTAATTCATATCCACATCATCTCTAGAATGGACTTTTACACTAGCTTTCTAATTAATCTTCTGGCCTCAAGTTTCTCTTCTCTTTAATCTTTTAATCTCACAGCTGTCAAAGAGATATTTCTAAAACATAGGTCTGACCATGTCATTCTTTTGTCAATAAGCTCTTGTGGTTCCTTAATACATCTAGGATCAAATACAAGCTCTTCTATTTGATATTTAAAGCCTTTCACAACCCAGCTCCCACCTATCTTTCCATATGTATATTGCTTCCTTTCACATACTTTTTAGTCCAGCCAAACTAGCTTAAGTGTTCCTCATACATAACATTCCTCCCTTCTCTCTTTTTTGGCAATGGTTTTCTCCATGCTAGAAAAGAATTCTTTCTTCCATCTCTTAGAAGTCTCAGGTTTGTTTGTTTGTTTTTTAAACAACACTAAGCTAGAGCCACCTTCCAAGTGAAGCCTTTCCTAATTCCTCTAGATGCTAGTACCTTTCACTCCAATCTTGTATTTATTTTGCATTCATCACATATATACTTCTATATGTACATAGGATATTGTGTGCCTCCAAAAGAACAAAAATTCCTCAAAGAGAGTGACTGTTCTGCTTTTGTCTTTGTAGTTGTGTCCCTAACATAGTGCCTGGCAATAAATGTTTGTTGATTGATCAGTTCAGAGTATATAAGATATAGGCACAAATATCTAGCACTCAAAACCATTTCTCAATACATGTGCTCAACTGATCTGAATAGACGATTTTCAAAATAAAAATTGAAAGCTATAAATGATCAAATGTAAATATACTCTAAATGACTAGTAATAAGTGTTATTTGTTCAAAGTGTTCAAAAAAATATTTGAATTTTTACTTTGTACAATGGTAATGGTCATATATGATGAAAAGTGAAAACAAATGATGCTGAAGAGGTGTTAGAAATGCAGACACATTTACTCTTATGGTAGTTACAAAATGGATCAAAAATTCTGGATTTCAGTGTGAATTATGGGGGGGAGGGGGAGAATGACTAAATAGATCATACCCTTTGACCTAGAATATAGTACAAGGAAGTCAAAATATTTTTATCAGCATCCTACAATAGGAAATAATTAAAAATACAGTAAGTGACCATCAATCTGGGTATATGAAGAACCTATGTAGATGAATGCAAAGGAGGATTATTTTGTATTATGAACTTATTGATTTTAGAAATTTAAGAAAACATGGAAAAATTTGTATAAAATGATAGAGTAAAATATGCAAAAATAAAAAACAGAAGTGTAAATTAAAAGGTCATTAAAAAGATATTTTCTTTTCATTATGTGTAATTAAAAAATTAATGATAGTCTTGGAGGACAGATAATGCAACATACATCTTCAATCATGTTGGAGTGGGGGGAAACTTTTAACACAGAATATTTTATAACTTTTTAGGGGAGGTCATTGTTTGAATGGTTTTGCTAAATTATTTCTTTTTATTAGAATTTATGGGGGAGAACTGAAATGGCTAATATAAAGACAAAATAATTCATTTTCAAAAAATTAAAGGTAAAAATAATTTTTAAAAGCAATTGATTTTTAAAAATTGTAAAATGTCAATTAAAGACTCTCATTTCAATTCAATGCACAATTATTTAATAATCCCTATCCTTGAGGAACTTACATGTTGGAGAAAAGAGTTGGAGGACATAAATAAAATATGTACACATATAAGTAAATATGAAATATTTTCAATGTAAAGTAAAATAATTTCAAGAGGAAAGGAAGCCTTAGGAAAGGGTTCTCTTATGAGATGGTATCTTAGCTCAGCTTTCAAAGGAATTATGAATTCTATGAGGTAGAGCTGAGGTTAAGATACATTCCAATCATGGAATCCCTCTTGTATAAAAGTATGAAAATAGGAGGTGAAATATCATGTTTGGAAAGCAGATAGCCAGTCTGTTTAACTGGAATAGAAGATATAGCAAAGGAAGTAATTTGGAATGAAACTGGAATAATAAATAGAAGCCATATTATGCAGGGTTTTATGTACTAGATAGAGAAGTTTGCATTTTATCCTTCAAACATTGAAAGTCTATGTAAGGTTTTTGAATAAAGGGGTGACATGGACAAATTTGTGTTTCAGGAATTTGATTTGACAAGTGTGGAGAATAAATTTGAAGAAGGAGAAACTGGAGCAAGTGATATGATTTAGTTGACAACTAAAATAGCTCATATTAGAAATGATGAAGATCTAAAATAGAGAAGAATTATGGGAATATGAAATGTCAATGATGGTTCCAAAGTTGTATGCCTGGGTGATTATAATCAACAGAAGTTAAGAATGTGTTAAAACTTTGTTTTAAATTTTGAACTTAAGAAATAAACATTTCCATAACATGGTAGAATAGAAAAAATGATGGTTGTATATAAAACTGCAAATCTATTATACATAACATATTATTATATTATATAATATATATTACATATAACATACATATTACATATGTAATATAATATATAATAACAGATTATTATATATAAATTACTACTCCTTTTAAATATATAATAATATTATCATGTATTTTTTTTCCTTTTTTGTTTGTTTCCTTTCCTCCTTCCCAACCCTAGAAATGGCTACCATTAGACACAAATGTGTGTGTGTGTGTGTGTGTATAAAACCATTCTATACATATTTCTATTTATCAGTTCTTTCTCTAGATGCAGATAGTATCTCCTTTCATATCTTTTTTGCAGTTATTTTGAATATTTATAGTAGACAAAACAACTTAGTCACTAAAAGTTGTTCTTAAAAACAATATTGTTACTGTTCTCTTGGTTTTCCTCATTTTGGTCTTCATTATTTTTGCAAGTCTATCCCTGTTTTCCTAAGATCATCAAGCTCATCTTATACCACAGTAGTAGCCATCACAATCATATACCACTTATTCAGCCATTCCCCAATTGACAGACATTCCTGAAATTTCCAGTACTTTGCCACCACAATGAGAGCTGCTATAAACAGTTTAGAACATTCCTCTTTCCCTATCAAATTATTAAAAGAATATCTTTTGCTGCTCCCCCACTATCTCCCAGCTCCAAGGGGTGAAACAAGGTTGCCCACTATCACTATTACTATTCAATATTGTATTAGAAATGCTAGCTTTGGCAATAAGAGAAGAAAAAGAGATTAAAGGAATTAGAGTAGGTCATGATGAAACCTAATTATCACTCTTTGCAGATGCTAAGTAGGGTTCTACTTAGAGAACCCTAGAGAATCAAGTAAAAAAAATTAGAAATAACCCACAACTTTAGCAAACTTGCAGGATACAAAATAAATTCACATAAATCATCAGCATTTTTATATATCACTAGCAAGAGATACAAAGAGAAATTCCATTTAAAATAACTGTCAATAGTATAAATATTTGGGAATCTATCTGCCAAGGGAAAGTCAAGAACTAGATGAGCAAAACTACAAAACACTTTCCACACAAATAAAGTCAGATCTAAACAATTGGAAAAATATCAAGTGCTCTTGGATAGGTTGAACGAATATAATAAAGATGGCAATACTACCTAAACTAATCTATTTATTTAGTGCTATACCAATCAAACTCCCAAGAAATTATTTTACTGACCTAGAAAAAATAACAACAAAATTCATCTGGAAGAACAAAAGGTCAAGAATTTCAAGGGAATTAATGAAAAAAAGCAAATGAAGGTGGCCTAGCTGTACCATATCTAAAACTATCTTATAAAGGAGCAGTCATCAAAACCATTTGGTACTTGCTAAGAAACAGAGTAGTTGATCAGTGGAATAGGTTATGATCACAGGATAAAATAGTCACTGACTATAGTAGTCTAGTGTTTGACAAACCCAAAGACCCCAACTTTTGGCATAAGAATTCATTATTTGACAAAAACTGCTGGGAAAATTGGAAACTAGTATGGAAGAAATTAGACATTGACCCGCATCTAATACCATATACCAAGATAAGGTCAAAATGGATTCATGATCTAGACATAAAGAATGACATTATATGCAAACTAGAAGAACATAGGATAGTTTACCTTTCAGATCTGTGGAGGAGGAAGGAATTTGTGACCAAAGAAGAACTAGAGAGGATTATTAATCACAAAATAGATAATTTTGATTATATCAAGTTAAAAAGTTTTTGTACAAACAAAAGTAATGCAGACAAGATTAGAAGGGAAGCAATAAACTGGGAAAACATTTTTACATTCAAAGGTTCTGATAAAGGCCTCATTTCTAAAATATATAGAGAATTGATGCAAATTTATAAGAATTCAAGCCATTCTCCAATTGATAAATGGTCAAAGGATATGAACAGACAATTTTCAGATGAAGAAATTGAAACTATTTTTAGTCATATGAAAAGGTGCTTCAAATCACTATTGATCAGAGAAATGCAAATTAAGACAACTCTGAGATACCACTACACACCTGTCAGATTGGCTAAGATGACAGGAAAAGATAATGACGAATGTTGGAGGGGGTGTGGAAAAATTGGGACACATACATTGTTGGTGGAACTGTGAATGGATCCAACCATTCTGGAGAACAATCTGGAACTATGCTCAAAAAGTTATCAAACTGTGCATACCCTTTGACCCAGCAGTGTTTCTACTGGGCCTATATCCCAAAGAGATTTTATGGGAAGGAAAGGGACCCACATGTGCAAGAATGTTTGTGGCAGCCCTTTTTGTAGTGGCAAGAAACTGGAAATGGAACGGATGCCCATTAGCTGGAGAATGGCTGAATAAATTATGGTATATGAATGTCATGGAATATTATTGCTCTGCAAGAAATGACCCACAGGATGATTTCAGAGAGGATTGGAGAGACTTACATGAACTGATGCTGAGTGAAACAAGCAGAACCAGGAGATCATTATACACGGCAACAACAAGACTATATGATGATCAATTCTGATGGACATGGCTCTCTGCAACAATGAGATGATTCAAATCAGTTCCTATTGTTAAGCGATGAAGAAAGCCATCTACACCCAGAGAGAGCTCTGTGGGAATTGAGTGTGGACTACAACATAGCATTTTAATGCTTTCTATTGATGTTTGCTTGCATTTTGTTTTCCTTCTTAGGTTTTTTCTTCTTTTTTCTTTCTAGATCCAATTTTTCTTGTGCTGCAAGATAACTGTATAGATATGTATACATATATTGGATTTATCTATATATTTATTTATTTTAACTCATTTGACATGTATTAGACTACCTGCCATCTAGGTGAGGGGGTGGGGGAAAGGAGGGAAAAATTTGGAACAGAAAGTTTTGCAAAGGTCAATGTAGAAAAATTACTCATATGTTCTATAAATTAAAAACTTTAATTAAAAAATGGAAAAAAGAAATTAAAATTATAAAGCAAAAAAAAAAGAAAAGGGTTAGTCTGTCCCAGCCCAAAATCCTATAAAAATGAGACCCTCAAATCCTGCCCTATTCTTCTTCCATCTCAAATTGGATCCATGCTGCTCTCTAATCCATGGCCATGAGTTTATTCTCTGTGACTTTCTGTTTCTTCTTTTCTCACCATTTTGCCTGCCTATCATACTATCCCCAGCCCATATGGTCTGCTTCCATATCCCACTTTACTTTTGCATCATTTATCTCTGTATTTTCTTTGCCATTTGCCCCTTCTACCTCATCAAAGTGTGACTGAAGCCTCACTTGCTGCTGTCATCATGATCTTTCTCAGCAAATATGCAAAAAAAAACCAGGCTTGTTTGCTCCATTTCATTTATTCTATAAATTAATTAGCAAACCAAGGATGTTTGAAAGAGGAGTAGGTTAAGGAACAAAATAATATATTCTTGTTTTTGATGTGTTGAATTTGGAATCCTGATGGGATAACTAGGGGGAGTTCTTTAGCAGTTGGTGAACAGTATAGAAATGGAATTCAGGAGTTGGATTACAGTTGTTTGTTTAGAGATGGTAATTTAACCCATGCTTTAAATCTCATCATGAAAAAGCTATTTAGAGAGAAGAAGACACAGGTCAGAATCTTATGGAATGCCTACAATTATTGGGCAGAAAAAACGATGATTCAGAAAAACAGACATTAGGCAGGTTGGAGAGGAATCAAGACGCAGCAATGTCACAGAAGACAATGGATATGAAGTATATTGTAGAGGAGGGGACTCTCCTCTAACAAAGTGTCTCTCAGACATATATTAAAACCATACAAGAATTCTGGGTACTTGTAATAACATTTAAGGTGATGGATCTGAGAGACATTGTTGGAGGTAGAATTGATTTTGCCAGTCTGCTTTTAGAGGATCTGTTTTGTTTTTTAAATTGTGTCCCTCTCCCTGGGGTATCTTTTCAGCAGCCTTGTTTCTACCTGAGGTAAGTAAAGCTGCAAGAGTCACTAACCCTGCTCTAGGCCCTAACCAATACCTAGTCGCTTAATTGTGTATTATTTGTCTGCCAGGTACTCAAGGCCAAGAAACTGGTGTTCCTTTGTCTCACTGCCTAACATGACCTCTCCTCCAGGCTTCTGAATGTGGACCTTTCCTCCCCTCTTCTCCCCTATCAGAAGATTGTAGTCATGAGATGAAGTTTTTGTCTAAAGGCTTGATGCCTAAGTCTTATCTCTATTCTGGATCCCATAGACCAGGTGGGACTTGAGGGTTGTATGAGATTTGGTTGTTCAGTTATTTCAGTCATTTTTGACTGTAACCCCATTTGCAATTTTCTTGGAAGAGTACTGGAGTGATTTGCCATTTCCTTCTCCACTTCATTTTATAGTTGAGAAAAATGAGGCAAACAGTGATTTGCTCACAAACACATAGCTAGGAAGTGTCTGATATCAGATTTGAACTCAGGAAGAGGAGTCTCCCAGACATCATACCTTGCACTTTATGCACTGCTCCCCCTAACTGCATGAGATGCCCAGGTTTTCCTTCATTCTGGATCCTATATTCCAGGAAAGACATGACGGTTAGTGTGAAATTTAGTCAAGAGGGCTTCTGGCTGGGCCTTGAAGTTGCCTGGCTGTAGGGAATATCAATATAAAAAATTCTTGGTCTATACTTGGAAAACAAATTTTCACCTTTGTTCTAAAATACTCTGATTGTTAATATCAAATGGGACTTCAAGCATGGTATAAATTTTATTTAGCATCATAGAGAATACCTGTTTCAGAACAAAAGATGATTCCTTGAAGGTGGCAAGGTTTTTCAGGTGCTCTTGTTTGAAAGTGACCTTGGGCTGAATGGATCAAATTCATTAATTCTATAGAGTCTCCTAAATGTAATCCATAGTCATTCCCAATTGCTTGTAAAGATTTTTTTTAAAAGGAAAAGAATAGCCATTTTCTGGACTGCTATGTACTCAAGATAACCATAAACTGGATAAACATTGCAAATATACACTAATTATACTCAAGTCTGAATAGGAGAATAAGAATAAATTGGATCTTATTTGGGAATTTTTAAATTTAAATTTAATTTAAAAATGAGCATTTGTTTTAATTATTTTCCCTCTTCCATGTTATTACTACTCACCCCCTATTTGAAAATAAAACAAAATTTTTATAACAATTATTGATAGTCAAGGAAAGCAAGTATCTTGGTATTCAAAATATATCTAATTCTTCCTCATGAATCCATTGTCAGGAATTAAATAGAATCATTGTTCCTATGAAGACAGGTCAGTTATTAAACTGATCTTTTAAAGTTATGTTTACAATATTCTTGTTATTATAACATTTCATTCAAATTTTCTCAAATCTTGTAATTTGTCACAGCACAAAGATATGCTATTGTATTCATATACAATATTTTTCCTTCCCCATTTAATAACAAATCCCTTTTCAGTGCTTTGCCACTACAAAAAGAACTGCTATAATTATTTTTGTATGTGGAGTTTTTTTTTCCTTTTGTCTGGCCTCTTTGAGTTAGAGGTCTATTAATGGTATTGTTAGGTCAAAAGATATGTGCAGTATAGTAGTATTTTAGACATAGTTCCAAATTCCTTTCCAAATTTGTTGGGTCTCTTCACAGCTTCACCAACAATGCATTAATGTTCTTATTTTCCTGGAGGGAATTCTGCATTGCTTTTAATCATTCCAAACATCTACCTAAAATAAAAACTCAGTCTTTGAACATGAGTACTTTTCTGACAGATCCTACCTGCCTGAGTGTTATGGGAGTCCATATTGCAGAGTTAAACATATAGTCAACTAAAAAGCAAAAGAGAAGAACATAGTATGTCAAGGCTGTAATATATTACCAGCGAAAAATTGTGAAATAGAAGTAGTGTAAAAAAAATATAATGAGAAAAATGTATGATTAGAAAAAGGAGATAAGTCAATAGCAAGAGTGAAGGATAACTCAAAGAAAGTCTGTCTCATCCATTGACATCATTTATAAATCAATATATTTAGAGGAAAGCACCCTCCTGTGGTGGGTTTATAGAGAAATATACTCGAGTTACTAAGAATGAAGAGGAATAGATGGATTGGGCTCAGCACCATTAGAGTAAGATCCAGTCCAGTGTTCAAGCTATGCATCTGTCATTCTCTGTTCCATATCTCCAATTAAAGAAGGTGGAACTTTGTGTCCAAGCACCAAGATTTAGAAGATTCTAAAAGAATATGAAAATATTTAGCACCATAGAAGCAACTGAACTTAGAACTGTTAGCAAGAATCCTGAAATAGGGAGTTTCAATTTTCTCTCTCCTCCTTCCCCCATCCCCTGCCCCAGAGCAGCCACAGTCCAGATGAGCTCTTCTCTGTTTTGACCTTTCTCCCTTGTCTCATCCTCAGAGACCTTCCTTTCTCTTAGCATCCTTGCAATGATGCAGGTCCCTACCATCACTATGTATTTTGTGCTGTACAAATTTGCTTGGCTTCTCACTGCATGGCTGTCCCCCTCCCAATGGCTACTTTCCCATGCATGTAGCGCTCTGATATTTTTGAACTACTTATAACATGCGACCTTTCTCATAAAACATTAAGTATATAACTTTTCATGGACATGATATTGAATGTTATCTTCTATTGCATTATATTCTCCTCAGAGTAGTTATTATTAGTCACTCTTCTCACCAGGACGGATCATGAAAGGCCTTAGATATAGTGTGAGAAGGATTTGTTTGGGTTTTTATTTTAGTGATGAAGAATATAATATAAATCATGTTTTGGAGACTAGATGAAATGCTCAGTAGAAAATCTAAGTGTCATACATCATAAGGGAGACTTTGTCAAACAGCATATTTCATTCGGTAGACACAATGCTATCAAACATCTCATATGCATTTTCAGCCTGGCTGCATAATTTGAGTGCCATTTTCATCAGCATTTTGTTAATGAAATATAAAAATTAAATTTATTGTACCTGTTAATACATCCATGAAATAAGTACTGCCCTGAATTCTTCAAGCCTAAGGACAACAGTTTATTTTTCATCAGATGCTGAGCCTAATGAAAAGCAATCCAGAGAGCTATAAAAAGGAAAGTTTATTTACATACACATTTCTCTCTCTGTCTCTTGTTTCTCTCTCTGGCTCTCTTTCTGTCTCTCAATCTCTCTCAATTTCTCTCTGTCATTCTCTGTCTCTGTCGCCATCCCCTCTCTCTCCTCTCCTTTTCTTTTACTTTTTATGTTTTGAAAGTGCTTGTGTATACTAAGAAGATTCAAAGACTATGTTTCTCCTTAAGAGAAAATGGCCTAGCAAAATTTTGTCATTGCTCTCAAACAGTTGTTTTCAGTTGTCTACATAATTTGCCACATAGAACAGAAAGTGATTTGGGGTCAAATACAACAGAACAACTATATTGATAACAACATGGTACCTTTTGGTTCCTCTGAGTTTCTGGTTTATATAGTATCTAAAGGTATGAGAATACGCTAACACTATCTGTAGTGCTATCTGTATTCAGCCTTCTTAAGACATATCACTAATCTGAAGGAAGGGAGAAGATATTGAGGAAAAAACAATAGAGAGAATACTCCCATAACATTACTAAAACATAATAAGCAGAGTACTTTTCAGTGTAGTGCAAAGATTGTGGGTTGGAGGCCTGGACTCACATCTCAGTTCTGTATTTACTAGTTTTGTGACTTTGAGTACCACACTTATCTTGTCCAAGTCTCTGTTTCCTAATCTGTAAAATCAGTGTTGTTGAACTTAATGTCTTTTTTAATCAGAGTTCTGAATCTGGAATCCATGTGACCCTGTAGCCACCAAGGGAAATGTGGATGGATTCAAGAAGTATATGACCTTGCATGAAGAAAAAATATCTTTATTTTTAAATAAGCTCTGGTTTCCTTTGTAATCCTGCCTATTTTATTTTATGCATTTATTCTATAGTTTTATTTTATACTTTTAAAAATATTATTCTTGGAAGGGGTCCATAAACCTGTCAAAGGGTCTATGGCATAAAAATGTCTTAGAACCCCTGCCCCAAGATCCCTTCCAGGCCTAAATCTATGACCCTATGCTAATAAACAGAACTGTCTATAGGATATTGAAAAAGAATTTTGTCTTGAAACTTCACAATTTAATTTATGTAAATACACCTAGGAGGAAAACATATCCAGTGAAACCTTAAATTGCATGAATCCAGTTTCACCTCAATGAAACCAAAAATGTGTGCCGACAGAGACTAAGTTCATTTGTAACAGTAAAAGCCTGGACTTTCTCAGGCTGGATTTATTCAATCATGAATGAATTAGCATAGGAGTTATCTCAATGCTACGTAAGCAGTGTGACCAGTTCTTTGGATTCTGGCCTTGACTCTTTGCTATATTGAGTGGTCACAAGTCAAGCCTATCAAGGATTTCAGGTCCATTCAGTACAATTCACCCGAAGCTATTATAAAACATTTTGATTTGATGCCAGTATATGGAGAAAAGGGTAACCAAAAGAGGGAGCAGTATTAATGACAAAAGTTAGGGATCATACTGCAAATTTTGCCTAGACAATGGTTTTTGAAAAATGTTTGTAAGGCTATATTAATATACTTGTTACTTTTCAATGTCACTTGTCATCAAGCTATTTTTATATTTTTTATAAAGTTTCACCAATTTTAGTTTTTTAGTGGAACACAGCCCAGAAATAACAATCTTTCACAGAATATAAGTCTACAAGATTCCTACCACAAGATCTATTTATGGCATGGACATAACCTTGAGCTCTTAAAGGTAATACCAACAGAGTCTGGGGTTTCAAGCACAAGTCAAGGGATATATTGCTATTAAAACTTAAAAGAGGCTTAGCCCCAGAAAATGGGACATCAAACAATAAGTATTTCAATCTTTGCCTCTTAAGAAAACCTTTTACTAAAGCATTGGAAAGCACCACTGGAGATATCAATAAGACCAATGAACCCATGAATGGTAATAATAATAATAGCTCATGTCTATTGACTTCCTTAAGGTTTACAAAGCAATAAATCTTGAATTGTTGAAGTAAATATAATACACAGTCCTTACAGGGACTAAAGGGAGTAATATGAATTAAAAGAAGGAGTGCCATATTTGGAGGCAGAGGATCTGGATTCAAATCTCTTCTCTGTTACCATTTCCGTGATCTTGGACAAGATTTGTAATTTCTTTAGGTCTCAATTTTTTTATTTGTAAAATGAAAGTGGCATCTGGTCAAATGGGGGTTGTTGATGCAGTAGATAGAATGCTAGTCCTAAAGTCAGGAAGATTCATATTTCTGAGATCAAATCCAGCCATAAACACTTAATAGCTGTATAATGCTGGGGAAGTCACCTAATTCTGTTTGCCTCAGTTTCATCATCTACAAAATGAGCTGCAGAAGGAAATGGTAAACCACTCCAGTATTTTTGCCAATAAAACTCTATAATATAGTCCTGCAAAGTCAATCAACAACAACATTTCCTTCATTTGTAGAGTGAATTGCTTGGTCTTAAATCACCTCTAAGGTCTCCTCCTGCTCTAAATCTATGATTCTGTGATTCAGTCTCTTTCATGTTACTATACATTTTCTCACCCTACTTAAGTTTAATGATTTTCTTGGAAAATATGAATAGGTATCAACTATATACCATGCAAGAAGAATCTTTGAAATATTCCTCATAAAAGGTATTTAGCCCGTTATCATAGGAACCTGCCTATATTTCTGAGAAAGTATAGTTCAGTCTGTTCTTAAGTTGTCCAAGATAGATCAAAATGGTTTTATGAGTCACATTAACTTAATTCGATTTGTGAGTATTGATCTGCAAAGACTAATCACAAATCTTTCCTCTCATCTTGTATGATTTTCTACAGAGCCTTTGGAATCTGAAAACTCACAATCCTTACCATAATAGGATGTCTGCATATGGATGGAGATTCACTCTTAAAGAATATTATACTATCATTTGGTGACTTCACTGTGTCATTTTTATTAATAACACAATGATAAGAGCCAAGACAAAAAATCTATTCTGCTTGTTCAAAGACATTAGAGCTCACTGTTAAATCTGCCTTTAATCATGTAGACCTACTTCATGATCTGTCATATATGCACTAACTAATTAACTTGATTCATCTGCTTTCAAAGCCAGCCTCCCTCTCCCTCCCCCCCCCCCATTGGAAGAGGTTTTACAAAGTTTGTAGCACTGGAGTAAATTATTTCCTCAGTTCCGTTGTACTCAAAGCACATTGGAAACTGCTTTTACAGAGAACCCTGGCTCCTTGAATGCCTCCTGTTTGAATGAGCTGTGGCTTTTGTTCTTTTTATCATTCACACACAGGCACAGAGGGGTCTCTCTAGCTGAAGTAGGTTCTTCTGTACTGAGGTTTTAGTTGAGATAACCTAGCCATTCAGGGCCATGCCCTTTGGTGAGGTCCTTCAGACTGTTTAATGAAGCAAAGAGCTGGAAAAGGACTTTGTTCTCCAATGTTTTTTCCATCCTTTGAAATCACATTGTTTAACAACATACTAATGAAGCCTGCTTATAAGATGTGACTACAGTAGGGGATTTTTTTAAAATGCAAATAATTCTCTGATAGATCAATGCAAAGGTGCAAGGTAGGAGGGTAGTATTTTAATTATTAAATTCCTAACCTAGAGCTTCCTGCCTGGGAGAAAGAAAGAAAAAAAAGAAAGAAAAAAAAGAAAGAAAAAAAAGAAAGAAAGAAAGAAAGAAAGAAAGAAAGAAAGAAAGAAAGAAAGAAAGAGAGAGAGAGAAAGAAAGAAAGAGAAAAAGAAAGAAAGAAAAGAGAGAGAGAAAAAGAAAGAAAGAGAGAGAAAGAAAAAAGAAAGGAAGAAAGAAAGAGAGAGAAAGAAAGAGGAGAGAGAGAAAGAGAGAGAAAGAAAGAAAGAAAGAGAAAAAGAAAGAGATAAAGAGAAAGAGAGAGAGAGAAAGAGAAAGGAGAAAGAGAGAGAAAGGAGAAAGAAAGAAAGAGAGAGAGAAAGAAAAAAAGAGACAAAAAAGAAAGGAAGGAAGGAAGGAAAGAGAAAGGAAGGAAGGAAAGAAAAAGAGAGCGCGCCCCTTAATTGAAAAGACCAAAATTGTAATATTCGAGAGTTAAAGGCAGTGTTTTTAAAACTTAGTAACTGGAGGCATGAAGTAAAATATGGTCTGATGATGGGAAAACGCTTCCTTTTCACACGTACAAGCTGAGATGATATTTCTGCAGGCTGGTTCTAAGAATGAGTTAGATAGTGTGTTGGGAAGCATTGTGATCCCTGGTGAGGAAAGGCACCAGATAAGACCCAAGTGTTATTACTATCTTGACAACCTTGAGATACTCTTAGCTGTGATCACTAAAGAAAAAAAAACCCCAAAAAACAAAAAATTGTTTTCAACCTAAACATTAGAAAATTAACCTTTTGGAGCATTTAATGTGACTTAGAAAGCTTTATGGAAAAAGAATAATTTAAGAGACCACAGAGATATTTCACATTCTCATCAGGCTGAGGCAGATAAAAACTATAGTTCTCAGGTAAACTCAATGCTATTATCCTTTAAATACCAGAAAGTCAGAAATGCCAGGGAATGAGATGCTCCCCAGGAGCTCCAATGAGTTCTACACACACACACACACACACACACACACACACACACACACACACACA